>CALYDF020005012.1:0-14810 GCA_944474145.2 Dicrocoelium dendriticum | reverse complement strand
AGGATTGAAGAAAAGGATTTGGTTTTTCATAATGCCTGTCTACCAGCGTTTCCGATAGTGATAGGCATACGTATAACTCAGCTAAAACTAAATGTACGGGCCAAGAAAGCTTAAGTGGAGAGTAAATGCCTGAATTTAGGTTATGATGATATTGCCTTCGAGGTGGGTAGGTGGCCCTGTTATATAATCAGCGGTGTAAAGTAGCGAGTACTTAAACCTAGGGGAAGGCATCGGTTATGGGCAACTAGTAGATGCCGATTACGTAGGCTAGTAGAAATACCTATAAAGCAGGCAATTTATGCGACTATTTTAGACATAAATGGTAACTTTGGGTGCACCATATATGTGGACAACGACGCTAGAACCTGGCATTTCACATGAGGCTTAATGTTGTTAAAATGGTTTTAGTAGACATGACTCATGGGTCACAAGTATAAGTATTCGCAAGAGACCAAGTGGACTAGGTATTTGGAAAATGCTAAGGGGTAAAGATGGAGACGAAGGAACCAAAGTGTAGAAGAGAAGTAAAGTTTGTCCGTTCGGATTGCTTCCCCAATGCTATGCAATATCCTACCTGGTCAGTGCCTACAGGCTTACGATGCTCCCATTCAATAGTACAAGACTGCTTTACGTGCTGATCTGTTGAGCAGTAAGAAACTGGGCGTCGAGAAGGAGCTTTCAAAGGATTTGAGCTACCGATTAGTGTTTCCGGGTTGCCTTTGCGGTAGCGTCTATTATTTCAGGACTTCCCATTTAACTAAGTGTCTGTGGAAGCCAGTAAAGCGCTCAGCTACTACTGGGGCAGGCTGAATACCTTTTGTGGTCGGATTAGCAGTCCTAACACATGCAAGATGCGTGCAACTGATCGGGCCAAGATCTCTCACGTGGTGTGACAGGGATCGCAAAGTATGGGGAGGACCTGTGCGCCCAAAATGCTCCTGTCATTAAGCCTAGTTGAGCGTAATACAAAGTTGCGCCAGAGCTGACCAAAATGTGATCTATGCCCCTTCGGGGCCGATCTCAAAAAGGTTGTCATCAGAATCACAGATGTTGAAAAGGCGTCTTATGTTATCCAGGCAAATAAACTTTCGTACCTCCTGCTTGAAAGCCTGTGGATTGTGCATCTCCCGCAGCTGTGAAGGTAATTTGTTCCAGATATTTCCATAAGCGACAAGGAAGAAACGTGAACGTAGTTTCTTCCTCGCTGGCAGCGGGGCTACTGTGCAGTGCTTGTTTCGGAGGTTGAATTCTGATCCTCTTCTCAGTGCCAGGCTGGGGATATCACTGCGCCGCTTGGTAGGTTAACTAATGTAAGAAGCACAGGTTTAAAATAATGCGCCGCAGCCATAGAGGCTGGAGTTTGAGATGGTTACACCTCTGTAGGTAACTAAGCGCTAGGCCTTGTGGGGCTACTATTTTGGTAAACCGCCGCTGAGCCTTTTCGAGAAATATGCGGTCTGATTTCCGCAAATTAATGAAGATGAAGGGGCAGTATTCCAGCTGCGGACGAACATGACTGCGGTAAAGCTCCAACCGTGCTTCAGCCGAGTTAATGTGGCGGCATGTGTGGAAGACCATTCCACGTGCTTTTGCTACCTGATACTGCACATTCTCTGAAAAGTTGAGGGTCATAGAATAGCGAATACCTAGGTCAATTGCTAACGTTTCTAGTTGGATGGGCGTACCATTCAACGTTAACGCATTATTTGATATGGAGCAGCTGTGGGTCAGAATAATAGACTTATCAGCAGAGAATGTCAATTGCCATTTTTCACACCACGACACTAAGGTCTTCAGGTCTTCACGGATCTCTTGTAGTGCGGATACTTTGGCTACACTGCATTCTGTAACAAACGAGACAACCAGCGGGGTGGCGGTTGTCTTACCTATGTCCGGGAATATTTTGGTGCACCTGATTTCGAACTGTTATCTGTAGGTGACCCTGAAGACTCCATCTGGATCCAGACGACAGGAGGTCAACTCGATTTCCTTATCGGTTATGTACACAATCCTCCACACACATCTAGCAAAACGATTAATAAACTCACTAAGCTCTTCACTGAATTCTCCAAAATGCCCCACAGCACAAGATAGTGGGTGGCGATTTCAACATGCCACTCATCCCCTGGAACGACCAGGTTGCCCCACGCCGATACAAAGTTTCGTCCACACCGTCCACGCAAATAACTGGACCCAACAAGTTCACGACCACACCAGGCTTTCTAACACCCTAGACTAGCAAGATATACCGATCTAATCTCTCTAGACTCACAACTATGTCTTGCTTACATTGACAGCCCGCTAGACTTGTTTACCCTTTATTAATATAGGCACTTCCATCAGTAACCTGTACTCTCACATCTTCAATCGGATGACCGACGCTTAGTGCCATGCCCTTCTTTGTCATCATCTGATCAGTTTAATTCTCTGGGACTACTACGAGGCCTCCGGATGTGTCGACTTCTCGAGTCTCGTCTGTTTGGTCTCCGGCTTTTAGAGTTCTCTCAGATTACCGGGATATTACCGGTGCTATTTCAGCACTGAACGTTTCATACTTCGCACGAGAACGTCCTGGGCTCACCACACTTTAGTAGTAAACCTTTTTCATCCTGACTATCGTCTCTTAATTGCTCTCATGAGTTACTCTTCGCACTGCCGTCCGCATTCTTCCGCTCATAGCTGATTCCTTAAATTTCCTTTTCTTCTTGGAACGTTGCTTTACCTATGTTGCTCCCGCATTCGGTCTCAACCTTGTTGTCCTTAGTTTCACCTAAGATGCCGCTCGCATTCGGTCTGCTGTCATCATCATCGGTTTACCTGTTACTCTCCAATAATCATATTAATCCCTTAACGTTGTCTACACGCTTTGTTATACCTTTCTTTCTACCTAGTAGTTGTAGTCTGAGGCACACCAGCAACGTGATGTAAAGAACGCGCTTGCAAATCATGTATACTAAACAAAATTACATAAATTTTAATGTATCATAGGCACCGTTGCGCGCCACCAGTCTGTGTTTGTGCTTCTTGCTTCGTTGCTGTCTTTCTGTTTGGCTGCCTCTTGTCCGTTGCCCGTTTTCTCTCGAGATTTCCACAGATACATCCGCCAAAACAAGGAGGTTTATCCACTGGGAATAGTCGACCCACTTTCAATAGCCAGCTGGTTTACATGCTTGTACTTTTCTCCGAGAGATGAAGAACCCACACATCGTTCCAAATGGAGCTCTTTTCGCCATTCTGGAGAAGCTACCACCACGGGGTCTAAACAAATGGGTTTAGCTCGCCTCGTACTCACAGTAGAACAATTTACTCACCTGGAATAATGTAGTTACATGGATCCACTGTTCCACAACCGGAGACTGACAATTCTGGCGTGATTACCTTCACTGCCTCAAACATTCCGATTCTCCAGTCACCTGGAGCTTTTCTGATGTCATTTCACGGACAGCACTGCGCGCGCATAAGCGGCTTTTCCGATGATTTTTCCTGGAGCTCTCACTTGGTTATGGAGACAATTACACTTACATTTGAAGGAAATACTTGTCCACTTCGCGGAGAATAGCATTTATTCCTGTTTTGTACATACTCAGACACAAGAAACAACTGCACTCACCGTCCATATGACAAGTCCAGCATGGATAGCTGGACACGGGTTGCGAGCCGGACAATATAATAGAAAAAGCCGGCCTCTATTAACAATATGTTTACTCACCCGCATCATTATCATTCGACTCTGCGACTCTTTTACATCATTGACTGGCTTCAACGACTATTGCTGGTTCAGTACGAAGCCATTTGGCCAACCAACGAAAAATTTTGGCTGTCAACCGACTGCGAATAATAGGGTGCAAAATCTGTCTATACGATGTATAGCCGACTAGCACTACAGTTCAACGGAAGCTGCGACAGTGTTCCAGGACGTGGTGGGTTTTCGCCTGGCAAGCGTTCTCCCTATAAAAAGCCACAAATGTCCGCTTAACAACACTGCAACGTGGCGGATGTGACTGGCCACAAAATAAAGTCACTGCTATACATTTCACACTGACGCAGTCCTCAGCCTCCAACATCGAACCTGTGCAACTGATTTTACTATGAAGAATGCTTTAGTGGAGTACCGATCATCCCGACTTCGTAATGGTCATTGATTGCACTAAACCTTGTTCGGGCTCCTGTGTTCATGGATCACTATATGGCAAATTTACCCCCCACTTGTATCTTGACGCAACGGTTTTTGCGCGCCACGGCGCCATTATGATCTTTGGGCTGACTATTACCTGACATTATGCTCGCCCTTATGGACTACATCTTTTCGTTTATTCCTTTCGTTGAAACGAAATGTTTTAATATTCCAAAGAAGCTGTGCTTGTATGCATATTTGATCATGCCCTTTAGAGGTGTGTCTCGTTTTACCGAGAATATACTATTTATTTATTTATTTATTTATTTACGCAAGTTGTCTCTGATGCAGTTGCTGGTTCATTAGATAATATAAATGGATGCGACCACAAGGTGGTCAAACTCACATTTACACTTTCTACTCTACACTGCTCCACTTCTTCTTCTGTCAAACAGTTTCGAATGCTCAACCACATTAACTGGGACAGCTATGAGATATTAGTGCGATCTGCCAACTGGGACAACTTTTTAGATACCGATGTAGACGCAGTCGCACACGTCCTATATCTAAATCTCTTTAGCTGCCTAGATGTGCTCGCCCCACTCACATGCAGAAGCCGTTTATGGATGACAGCGAAATCAGCAAAGGCATACAGTGTACTTAGGGAGATCAAGAAAATGCGACAGCGATACTCCAGAACTAAGGTGGTTCACATCCTTGTTCGCATGAATTAAATCCTAACCAACTGGCAAACAGCGCAGGAATCAGCCAAGGTTGCTGAAGAAGATGCCGCCCTCAAATCTAGCAATTAAACCAAGTCACTCGGACAACTACTCCGACAAAGTAGCAATCAAAAATCTACGCCTATTGTCTCACTCAGGCTTCCTGACACTTCCACTATTAGCGATCCATCAAATATATGTGAGACCCTCAATGGATACTTCTGCAATTCTTTCACTGACGCTAATAGAACTGCGCCTACTTTGCCGTCTAGGCGCACCAATGACTCACTCGACACTATCAAGTTCGACATGCGTTCTATCATTCCAGGTCTACTTCTCAACTTATTCACGCTTTCCATGACTAACGGGATTTATCCAACCACATGGAAACATGCCATCCTCATCCCCAAACACAAAAAAGACAGTCAGCAGAACATGGAAAACTATCGCCCCATCAGCCACACGTCTATAGCTTTAAGAATAATGGAACGAATAGTCAAAGAAACCATGCTCACCTTCCTGCTTACTCGCAACCTCATCAATCGACAACAACATGGATTTCTGCCGTCTAAATCCTGTCAGACCTGCCAATTTGAGTTCCTCAACCATGTAACTCAACTGATTGGCAACAAGCAAGCACTAGCCATCATCTTCCTAGACATGAAGAAAGCTTTTGACAGAGTACCACATACAGAACTCTTGATGAAGCTGGAATCATACGGCATCTCCGGCAAACTGCACACCTGGTTCTCATCATATCTTGCAGCTCGCTAACAGGCAGTAATGGTTGGGGAATTTTTGTCACTTCCTAAACCAGTCAAGAGTGGCGTAATTCAAGGTAGCGTTTTAGGCCCTCTACTTTTCCTGCTCTATATCAATGACGTGTTCTAGGTTTTCAAACATGGGACACCCTACCTATTTGCGGACCACATCAAAATTGTCTTCCCATTTCATCCGTCAAACTTCCACAACGCAATCTCCCAAATACAATACGACTTAAGAGAGCTAACTGCATGGTGCGACATATGGAAGTTGGCATTCGCACCATCGAAATGAAACGTCCTTACTTACCGATGCACCATGCCTCCTAATACCTTAATGCTGCAAGACAAGCCATTACGGAACTGCCTAACGGTGCGTGACTTAGGCGTGCATTAATCCAGTTCGCTGAACTTCGCGGTAAAAGTAGTTTATTCCGCAGCTAAGGCACGCTCTCTCATCGGACACATCCTCAAAACCATGCCAATACAGGAATCTAGAACTGTGCTCTACAAAACATGTGCGCGGCTTCTGCTAGAATACTGCTCTATAGTATTCATCAACCTCAGAAAATGCGACGGAATAGCCCTCGAAATGGTTCAGCGTACCTTCACAAAACGCATCCTGGGGCACTCAAGTCCAAGCTACCGTGATCGGTGCCACACACTTAAGCTAGAACCGTTATGGCTGCGCCGATTGAAAACCAACCTCGCTTTCCTATACTCGCTCATTAACAATATCAGAGCGAGCCAGCTAACCCCTGTCTCAGACTCATATATCAATTCGTACCCCCTACGTGATAGACCCCACTCCATTATCCTACCAAAAACGCGACGCAGCATTCGCTCCAACTTCTACCTCTACAGACACGCACACGTATGGAATATGTTACCTCTCACAATAGAAGCATCTATGAATATAAGCCAGTTCCGCTTCTCTATCAGCAAATAACTCTCTGTCACGCAAGTTCCCAAACTACTGAATATCAACTGTCCTGAAGAAGAGCTTTTTGAAACTGGACCAGACCACTTATAATCGACTCTTCTTACCTTCCCACACTATCCTCTTCCCGACTCCTCATCTCTCCCCTAGCGCGAAGTCATCCGTCGTCCATCTTTCTCGCGTCAACTCCGCTTGGCAGTAGCTAGTCATTGTTGGCTCCATGTAGCTTGCAAGGAGCAAACCCTTGACTTTCCAGCCTTCATTTTCCTCTGACGTCTGTCTGTCTAAGCTTCGCAGGCATGTTGATTTCTTCATCGAAAATGTAAGTCTCCAGTAGTGGCCAAACGTCTTAATGACATGGCTACACCAGTCACTGATACATTCTTTCTAGAGACACTATCTCTGCTTAGCAGTAGCTAGTCGCCATAGCTTCCATTTAACATTGCGGATATCCGGAGCTCGGAAGGAATCGCTCCTTTTTTGCAATGTTCCTTCGCTTGGATTGTTTGCGGCACAGCTCAGCTGGTTTGTTGACCTGATATGTGCCACCGTAGAATCCGCTAGGAACTGAAGGCTTAATCCAAACCCTATGGCTGGTCACAATTCCATTTCCTAGCGCGCCGTTATGTGCCGTTCGTCCTACTCGCATCAACTCATCTTGACAGCAGCTGGTCATTGTTAGCTCCATGTAGTTTGCAAGGAGCCACTCCCTGACGCACTACCCTTCATTATCTTTTGCCGCCTGTATCTCTAAGTTTCGCTCGCATGTTAATTTCGGTGGGGAAAATGTAGGTATCCAATAGTAATCCAAAGTCTTTTCGTTTGATTCACAGCTCCGTTGGCTTGTTGACCTATTCTGTGCCACCGTAGAATCCACCAGTAACTGAAGCCTTAATCCGAACTCTATTGCTGGAAAATGTAGGTAACCAATAGTAGACAAACGTCTTAAGGATATGGCTACACCAGCCATTGATACATTCTTTCTAGAGGCACTATCTCTGCTTAGTAGCAGCTAGTCGCCAAAGCTTAACTTCCACTCTGCGGATATCCGGTGCGCGCTACTTCCTTAAAATGTTCATTCTCTTGGATTTTGTGCTTCACAGCTCAGCTGGTTTGTTGACCTATTATGTGCCAACGTAGTATCCACTAGTAACTAAGGGCCTAATCCGAACTCCAATGCTGGTCACTCTTCTCTCTCCTAGCGCGGCGTTATGTGTCGTTCATCTTTCTCGCATCAACTCTTCTTGAAAGTAGCTAGTCAATGTTGGCTCCATGTAGCATTTAAGGAGCCACTCCCTGACACTCCAACATTCATTTTCTTCTGCCGTCTGTCTCTCTAATCTGCGCTGGCATGTTGTTTCCTTCATCGAAACTGTAGTTTTCCAGCAGTGCTCAAACGTCATAATGATATAGCTACACCAGCCACTGTTACATTCTTTTCTAGAGTTTCTATCTCTGCTTTGCAGCAGCTAGTCGCCATAGCTTCCAGTTAACTTTGCGGATATCCGGAGCTCGCTCCCTTCTTACAATGTTCATTCTCTCTTATTGTTTGCGTTACAGCTCAGCTGGTCTTTTGACCCATCACCTACCTTTACTGGCCTGTTGACACACTCAGCGCCCCTGTAGGCATACACTACTGACCAAGCGTCTGATTGGAATGGCTACATCTGGCCACTGAGTCTCTCCTAGCGCCACCACCTCTCGGTCGTCGTAAATTCGGCATCTCTCTTTAGAAGTAGCTAGTGGCCATTGGCCCCATGCATATGCGATTACCCAGTGCTTGTTAGGAGCCACTCCGTATCTTAATAACCTTTATTCCCTTAGAATATATGCATCCAATCTTTCCGCTGCCCTGCCGCCAATTGAACTTTAGGGCGCTCTTGCGGCAACCTATTTATTTTCGCTTAGTATGGACTCCCTCTCGGATTACGTTAACTACGTGCTGTTCATGCACCTGACAATCACTACCAATATTCTAACTCTTTGCTCTAGCCCCACGCAATTATTGGCTCATACTAAACGGATACTTCGTACTTTACTAACTGGTACAACGCTCTTGTCTCTACGCAGGCGTTAGCAATCCACCCATACGACTAGGGATTCTATAGGATATTCAAAAGACATTTACAGCATAATTATTGTTGCAAGGTGTACATGCTTTTGTCTCAAGCCCAAATGTTGTAACACAAGACATTAACAATGTTCAACTCCATGCCTGTTCTTGCGGTCTTCTCTCGGTTGTCCCTCACTTTCTCTTTCCTCTGAGGTCCGGGACTTCTTAGAGATATGGGATTGGACTGTGCAACAGTTTTGGCCGAAGACGGGCGTAACAACCCACAAGGACTTACATGGAGCATGGTAGAACGCCGAAAGGACCGAACTACAATCACCATAACCCTTGTCCAGTATGGAGAACTGGACATATACTCATACTCCCAAACATTATACATCTGCAAAATCTGGACAGCGGAAGAGTTGAACGTTTGCTCACCTGGACATACAACAAGAAGAATAAGCGCGATGTCCCTCCTCCACCGACCTCAAAAATCATGGCGTCCCCGATCAAATTACCTGTCCAACTAACAGAGGAAATTAGAAGCCATTACTCTGCGAAAAACCGAAGGTAAAACCAGTCGTCAAGCGGCTTTTCCAGTTCAACATTAATGTTCAAAATGCTTTACGGCGGTGTTGCAGGACGTGGTGGGTTTTCGCCTGGCAAGCGTTCTCCCTATAAAAAGCCACAAATGTCTGTTTAACAACACTGCGACGCGGCGGATGTGAGGCGCCACTGAATAAAGTAACTGCCCACAACTACATACTGGCAAGTCCACTAGACTCACATATCAACTCTTCCCGACACCGTTTCAAGTGCACACGATTGAACCCGATGTATCGTCGTGATACACATCTGTTTTCAAACCTTGAGCATGCCTAAGTTGGTGTGTCTATGAAAGTGAGAATAAACTATTTATTTATATATTTATTTATTGTTCCAGTCATGGACATATGAACGATTTTCTACTCTCACTGTTACGGTTGCCATAAAATATTTGTACAGTTGTACAAATCTTATCATGGCTCTATGGGAGTGTCTCGCATAGTCGAGAATAAAATAGTTATTTGTTTATTTATTTTTTAAAAATGAAGCTGCTTCAGACGTTTTATAAAAGCTCCCCTGGTGAGCGCCGTATTGCTGGTTCAAGGGTTCCTTGGAGTACATCGAAAGAGCGCCAGGAATCCCTTAAGCTTTCTGCGAAACAAGGTGATAGTTGTCTGGGCACCAGAATATAAATAAATAATTATTAAACAGGTGTATTTCTATACTGGCTACCGGCTGCACCCTTAAGGGTTCAGAGCAACCTTTACATTAATCCAGTGCTCTTGCATGAATGTAGGCAAAATACAAGTATATGTTCCTCGTTGGCAACTACAAATGCATTAGCATTGTTTAATGTACAGCTGCTGGTTCGTAGGCGCCCACTTTGAACTTTTCTGGTTCCTACTGGCGACATTGAGCTCCTTGTTCTTTTGTTGCGAAAGCTGCGCTGAGCTGTAGTTGTGACTTTTTCTTTGTACCTGGATCCAATTAACCACAAGTTCACGTTAAAGTCATTGGACATTTGTTTGTCCGCTCAGTCGCCACAGTTGTTGGTGCGCACATGGAAGAAATAAGAGTGGTGGAATTATAAGGGATAGAAAAGTTAAAGATAATTTCAATATATGCGGAGGAGAATAAAAAGGGTTAGTTAAGAGACATACTAAGACGGCGTGCTTCACTAGAAAGTACAGATTAAAAAAATATAGCAGAGCTTTTCTTGCGCTGATATTGCTTTCTGGCGCAAAATTTCATTCTGCGTAAATCGGAGAAAAAAGATAAATCACTTCTAAGGCTAGAATACTGCGGAAAGTAGCACAATAATATGCCGATTTGGACAAGTTTCAAATGCTGAATATGCTGAAAGTAAAAAGAGTGCAATACGTGGAGTAGTTTGCGAGTTAGATGAAATTAAAGGATGGGTTAAATAAATAAATAAATAAATAGTTTATTCTCGAATTTGTCGAGACACACCAAGCAAGGCATAATCTATATTTTCATGCAATATTGCTTCGTAACACACACGTTGTTATGAGGGTAGTCGGCAGTAAGCCGAAGGTTGTACAGGCTGCGGAAATTGGGTAAGTAGTCATGAGGGTTAGAGCCTTCAATGACTGAAAAACGTTGAATACTAGCGTGCGTAGTGGAAACAGTCAGGGCACTACATGTGCAATGAAAACGATACATATAGGCATGGTGTAACTTATTATTGAAGGGTCAGGGCATTATTGACTAATGGTTCTGGTCGACTCTCCCGTAGGCAGTTCCGGGCAGTGACTTTATTCGGTAGCGAGTCACATCCGCCACGTCGCAGTGTTGGTACGCGGACATTTGTGGCTTTTTATAGGGAGAACGCTTTCCAGGCGAAAACCCACCACGTCCTGGAACACTGTCAGAAATTTGTCGGCGCACTAATATAAACTGGCAGACCAGGTAGTCGACTGATTTCACACTCAGATATCCGCAGTCAACTGACCTTCAATTTCCTCTGTTATTTGATTAGGTATCTTGGGCAAGGCCGCCATGTTGGCTGAGGAGCATCGAGGATGGGGACTTCACGGAGAATCGTCTTCGTGGGTATCCAGGTGGATAAATTGTAAGTTTCTGGTGTCTGGGTTTTTCAGGAGTATGTATTCTTTTCAGGTGTGTGAAGTTCTCGAGTCCAGCTATCATCACTGGACAACGGTCCTGGTAGTGAGTGCAGTTATATCAGTTTCTTGTACAGCCATTTGCTTCATAGGTCCTTATTCGTGGTGCTGTGCCGGACAAAAGCGGTTTCTCGGTCCTATCCCTGATCCCTAAGAAGTTCCGGACCTCGGAGAAAAGGGAAGGTGCGATACAACCAAGGCCGCAACGAACAGGCGTGGATATAAACATTATTAAACTCCTATGTCATAACATTTAGAGTGGAGACGAATGATGTACAATGTGCAGCAATGATTGTGCTGAAAGTGACTTTTGAATGTTTTTCGAAAGCAGTGGCCCAATAGTTTGGTTGCTACTATCTACAAGGAATACAGAGCGTTGCGCCATTAAGCAAAAACGCAGTATCAGTTTACTATGATGCGACTATTGCGTGGAAAGACAGAAAGCAGAGTTCAGGGACCAGCGGCGTTAGAATGGTGGACGGACGGCTTGTGACCAGCCTAAAACGAAAGAGATGGTAAGTCAGCGGATAGATAGGGCTCAAGCGCTGAGTAAAAGTGCTCGGGTGATCAAGACAGAAAGACGACACAAGGGTACTAGGAGTATAATGCTATGGCCTATTGAAATAGGAAAAGCCTATGAGAGCGAACCTCCTACAAAGGTAAGTGTCGAACCCTTAGCTGCAAAACGGATCCAGATTCATAGGGGAGAAAGGATTCATTGATAGAAATGAAGTATTAAAGATAAGTGAAGGGAAAGCGCACGTGCGGAACAGATATATATGTAGCGTCGCGCAAAGAAACAAGTCCCACTAGGGTACTAAGAAAATGGTGAGAAATGGACACCTGGAAATGTGAAGCTAACGGGCGTTTGTGTGCTGACCAAGTGAGAGCAGGTAAGAACTAAGAGGCTAAGAAACATTAATAGACGGAATAACAAGGAATAGCCAAAATGCAAGCGTAGAGTAACGTTGCTTAGATTATCAGAGCAGTGAGGCAAAACCTCAGCGGCTAGGGTGCTACGATAATAGTACCAAGCTGGATTGCGCCAGCGAATGCTAGCCGGAGAAATGTATGATGGCCGATAAAGACGTCTAAGACAATACATCAAGCAAATAAATAAATAAATAGTTTATTCTCACTTTCATAGACACACCAACTTAGGCATGCTCAAGGTTTGAAAACAGATGTGTATCACGACGATACATCGGGTTCAATCGTGTGCACTTGAAACGGTGTCGGGAAGAGTTGATATGTGAGTCTAGTGGACTTGCCAGTATGTAGTTGTGGGCAGTTACTTTATTCAGTGGCGCCTCACATCCGCCGCGTCGCAGTGTTGTTAAACAGACATTTGTGGCTTTTTATAGGGAGAACGCTTGCCAGGCGAAAACCCACCACGTCCTGCAACACCGCCGTAAAGCATTTTGAACCTTAATGTTGAACTGGAAAAGCCGCTTGACGACTGGTTTTACCTTCGGTTTTTCGCAGAGTAATGGCTTCTAATTTCCTCTGTTAGTTGGACAGGTAATTTGATCGGGGACGCCATGATTTTTGAGGTCGGTGGAGGAGGGACATCGCGCTTATTCTTCTTGTTGTATGTCCAGGTGAGCAAACGTTCAACTCTTCCGCTGTCCAGATTTTGCAGATGTATAATGTTTGGGAGTATGAGTATATGTCCAGTTCTCCATACTGGACAAGGGTTATGGTGATTGTAGTTCGGTCCTTTCGGCGTTCTACCATGCTCCATGTAAGTCCTTGTGGGTTGTTACGCCCGTCTTGGGCCAAAACTGTTCCTCAGTCCAATCCCATATCTCTAAGAAGTCCCGGACCTCAGAGGAAAGAGAAAGTGAGGGACAACCGAGAGAAGACCGCAAGAACAGGCATGGAGTTGAACATTGTTAATGTCTTGTGTTACAACATTTGGGCTTGAGACAAAAGCATGTACACTGTGCAACAATAATTATGCTGTAAATGTCTTTTGAATATCCTATAGAATCCCTAGTCGTATGGGTGGATTGCTAACGCCTGCGTAGAGACAAGAGCGTTGTACCAGTTAGTAAAGTACGAAGTATCCGTTTAGTATGAGCCAATAATTGCGTGGGGCTAGAGCAAAGAGTTAGAATATTGGTAGTGATAGTCAGATGCATGAACAGCACGTAGTTAACGTAATCCGAGAGGGAGTCCATACTAAGCGAAAATAAATAGGTTGCCGCAAGAGCGCCCTAAAGTTCAATTGGTGGCAGGGCAGCGGAAAGATTGGATGCATATATTCTAAGGGAATAAAGGTTATTAAGATACGGAGTGGCTCCTAACAAGCACTGGGTAATCGCATATGCATGGGGCCAATGGCCACTAGCTACTTCTAAAGAGAGATGCCGAATTTACGACGACCGAGAGGTGGTGGCGCTAGGAGAGACTCAGTGGCCAGATGTAGCCATTCCAATCAGACGCTTGGTCAGTAGTGTATGCCTACAGGGGCGCTGAGTGTGTCAACAGGCCAGTAAAGGTAGGTGATAGGTCAAAAGACCAGCTGAGCTGTAACGCAAACAATAAGAGAGAATGAACATTGTAAGAAGGGAGCGAGCTCCGGATATCCGCAAAGTTAACTGGAAGCTATGGCGACTAGCTGCTGCAAAGCAGAGATAGAAACTCTAGAAAAGAATGTATCAGTGGCTGGTGTAGCTATATCATTAAGACGTTTGAGCACTGCTGGAAAACTACAGTTTCGATGAAGGAAACAACATGCCAGCGCAGATTAGAGAGACAGACGGCAGAAGAAAATGAATGTTGGAGTGTCAGGGAGTGGCTCCTTAAATGCTACATGGAGCCAACATTGACTAGCTACTTTCAAGAAGAGTTGATGCGAGAAAGATGAACGACACATAACGCCGCGCTAGGAGAGAGAAGAGTGACCAGCATTGGAGTTCGGATTAGGCCCTTAGTTACTAGTGGATACTACGTTGGCCCATAATAGGTCAACAAACCAGCTGAGCTGTGAAGCACACAATCCAAGATAATGAACATATTAAGAAGGGATCGACTCTTACATAGCTCCGGATTTCCGCAGAGGTAAATAGACGCTATGGCGACTAGCGGCTGCTAAGCAAAGCTAATGGCTCTAGAAAGAATGTATCAATGGCTGGTGTAGCCATATCATTAAGACTTATGATCACTACTGGATACCTTCAGTTTCGATGAAGAAAACAACATGCGAGCGAAGATTAGAGAGACAGACTTCAGAGGAAAATGAAGGCTGGAGATTCAGGAGTGGCTCCTTTCAAGCTATAATGGCCGACAATGTCTAGCTGCTATCAAGAATAGTTGATGCGAGTAGGACGAACGACAAATAACGCCGCGCTAGGAGAGAGAAGAGTGACCAGCAATGGAGTTCGGATTAAGCCTTCAGTTACTAGTGGATCCTACGGTGGCACATACTAGGTCAACAAAACATCTGAGCTGTGAAACACACAATCCAAGAGACTGAATATTGTAAAAAATGAACGAGCTCTGGATACCCGCAAAATTAAGTGGGA
>CALYDF020005011.1:0-14799 GCA_944474145.2 Dicrocoelium dendriticum | reverse complement strand
TGGTACTTATTTCTAGAACACAAATATAAACCAAGCATTGCTTGATTCAATATAATATCTACATTTGGACACAAAAAGTAAAAAATAATGATATACGGCTTATTCCGTACGATTTAGTCAGTGTTTCCTACCCTTGCGATTTACTAGAGGAGTATGCGTTTACACAAACTATTTAACTTGCTCTTTTTAAGAAAATACTATACATAGCTTTGCCATTTGCCACAATTTAAAAATATCACCTTTTGCCAAATTATTAAGCGGTTTCCTGAGAAAGAGGTATTTAATTGGTTTACAGTCTGTCAGGCTAAACGGAATGACATTTATCTCTAAAAAATGATGGCTTACTTTTTGCTTACAGATTGTCAATAACATTTGTGAAACGTTGAAAATTGCTGTCGTTCTTCTTTAAGTTGTACATGAAGTGAAGTCTGTTAGTTTGCTTAGTTTCATATTCGTGCTGCTGGCACTACATTCATAGCCAAAATGAAATGGATTACGTGGACCATACCTTTGTTATCCTAAAGCGCTCCATACTACAAGAAACACATCATCTTATCAATAAAAGTTTCCGCGGCATTCATTTCACCAAAGAGGAGGAGAAAAATGACCAGTTGCAAATATTGAATGTACTCATCAAAGACATGATTCCGGACCCTATAAACAACAGTCCATCGAAAAGCGACTCAAACTGATCAGACCTTAAACTGCTGAAGTAACCACCAACTATTTACAAACACAGTTACGTCAAGACACTTTTCAAATGGGCCCAAACAAACAGAAGCAGGCTGCAACTAAGGAAAGCGGAGGATTGCCACTTATTTAACATTTTTCAGCGGAATGTGAACTCTGAAAGTTTTATTCCAAGCTGCGTGATGTTGAACAAATCAACCACAAGCCCTTCAAACAGCGCAATGGGAAGGAAAGCCATCGCGCAATATTATATCCATTGGACCTCTGGAATAGCAGCGAGGATTTTCTTGCCATAAGTTATCAACGTTTCACATGAAGCAACGGAAACAGTTCGGAGTAACACTTTTACGGTAATACACCAACTGAGTAAAGAAGAAACATCAGGTGTGATTTACAAAATTCGCTGCAAAGATTACTGCAGTAAATATGTTGGCCAGACAGGGAGGAAACTTACTACAAGACTGCATGAACACAGCATGGCCATCCGCCGCCATGATGAAAAGTCACTAATTTCAGTACATATGGATGCCGAAAGCCATCAGTTCGAGCTGGGAAACGCCAAGATACTTGGAAGAGCAAAGAACCGCAGAGCGCGTGAATTCATCGAAGCCTGGCATTCGGGCCGGAACTCAGTCAACGAGCACTTGGAACTAAAGCGTGTCTACGAAGCTCTGCATGTGATGAAAACAATGAATACCAGGTCGACAGGGCGAAGGCGCGACGGCTTGTTCGACCCAGGTGAGCGAATCGAAGAATGATATTCAAAGCATGAGTCGATCAATATTCACTTGGATCTGGCAGTGGCTTACGAGGCTCTGCGGTGCAGAAACTAAGAGTCGCGCTGAGGATGATGCCTAGCTTGGCAATGAAACGTCTGCAACAAAAGTACCCATCTCGGAGAACACATCAACTCTCTCAAACTTACCCTGAGCTGACACTAGCTGTGTATTTGAATGCTAAATTCATCAATGTCGCTTTAAAAAGTCACGCCGATTTGCAACAGGAAAATATAAAAATACGTTACATACTCTTTGCAAACATGGCTGATAATTCGATAATTTATTGGTAATTGCATATGCTTCATTATGTTCCGTAGTCTTACTTTCGACTATATTGCAAAATAAAGCATAATGTACTTCTTGGAAGTTAACGGAAACACGCTTCCAAATGCAATGTTATGCCCATTGTGTATGTTGTAGTGTACTCTTATAACCTGGACGAATTTGTTAGTAAACTTAGTTGATCTTGGGCGGGTGTAATTCTTTTTTCAATCTGTCTAAATTATCTTGGTTCTATCACGTCCAATTGATGTGACCCTTTGCGAAATATCATTTTCATCATAGCAGAGAACAAGTGAGGCGAATTAAATTTGAAAACGCGGGATTGAATGGACTCTGCGACATATAGTTCATGTGCCCGTTTTATTATCATTTACTAGTGACGTCATACCCTAAGTTGGAAGAATTATCAGCATTCCATTACATATGTCAGAAATATAGCAGCAATTTTCGAAATGATTTTGCAACTGCTAGATATTTTCTTTAGAGTGCATTTTAGGTTCATTTGAATTTGAATGAAAAAGGCTAGCTAGAAATGGATTACTCGTCACGACTGATAACCTGGTTTTACTTTATATACTTAGCCTAGTGTTATCCACATGATAGCACAGGTGTAAACAGGAAAATTATACAAAATAAGCATTTCTAAACTAAAAAGCCGATTGCACGGATAGTTCTGCGTACATTATCAACTACAATGTAATTTACAATATATTTTCTAGGGTAGGTTTAAGTTTCTTAGCAGAGACACAGGAACGTCTGCGAGGAATATTTCTAGAAGCTCAGTTTAAGGTTAACAAGTTCAACTAAGAATCACCGTCCAGAAATTCAAACCACCACCTGTGTGTAGGAAGCCAGCGTTTGGAGCCTTTATTGGTGTTGTTTGTAAAGCATATATTCTGCGAATTCCTGATTAATGGCGATTCTATGCATTTGTGTTTATTCAATGCAAAAGCCCGGTCAGCCCGTCAATTTGAAATTACTGTGAGATTCGGTGAAATAATCATTTTACCAAATAACTCAACTGACGTAAATACGCCTCATAGGTTGAAGCAGCATATCCTTAATCAGAATGTCAAAGTTTGGTAAGATTAAACACAAAAGAAACGATAAGCGATCTCAAGCAAATTAGCCGAAATGATTGTTAGATCTTTCAAACTGCAACTTACGACAACATCAGAAATTAACACTTATCGCTTACTGTCCAAATTACGTTAAATCGAATATTACGACTTTAAAAATTTGGTTCACCTAGTTGGAAGATTGTAGGTCAAATTATTTTAAGTCAAATTACAGAAAATTTCGTTGCATTCTTCTCCGTTTTCCCAAAAGAATCTTGAAGGCTTTCCATTTCCATCAGGTGAATTGTCGATTTATGCATATATTCACACGTACATTCTATCCTAAACGTCAATACCGCCAATATCTTAAAATATTAGTAAGTAACACTTCCTCTAAGCGCTATGATTGAATTCATTGTTCTGAATTTCATCGTTGTTGAACTTTTGGTATAAAAATTTTATGTGATTAAAAAAAGATGACTATATATTTTGTAAATTAAACGATTCCTGTCAGCTAAATCAACCACATTGCTTTTGTGTATCTAGGAAAACGTTACTGGACCTTTGTGCTATATTTAAACTCAGGAAAAGCTCCCAACCACCGGATTAATAAGTGTCCGAACACATGGACCTACTTTACGAGTAGGCAAATAAAGCCAATGCGCCGTTTGTGGCCGCGGCTGACAGGCATGACTGTTGTCTAGCTGTAGTCTATATAGTGTCGTGCAATTCATGAATGCAGCAAGCGTATGAACTGGGATCGGGCTAGGCCTTGCAAATTCATGCTTCAGACCAGTACCCCTAAATCGAATCAATGATCTAGCGATTTTCTGGTTGTGTATTATCTGACTGACTTGGCCGATTTACAACAAATTTGCTTATTTCAAGGGATGTTAATTCATCCTGATTAAGTAGTTTGGTTTCCGAATATCCACTATTACAACATGAGCATAAGTTGGTGCGTGGCAGCTGGACTTAATTCGTCTAGGCAGTGGAAAGAGCTGATTCTATTTGTGTTGGTCTCCAACAGTTTTGCGACCTTCAAACTCAGAGAATAATGGAATACATTTATATGGCTGCATCAATTTTACCTTACTCTTCCATCTTTTCATTAGTCTGAAAAAAAGTTCTGACTCAAATTTTGTCATTGTACTACCCAGCATCGTTGTGTTGAGCAATTATCGTCAAAATATCTTCCCGTCATTACCGCCAATCTCAATTTATGCTAGCTATCACATATTGGACGAAAACATAGCAGTAAAATACCTATTCGAATGCGCATATGAGAGGTCCAAGCAAAGGAATCTTGCTTTAGAACCGTTAAAATATTAATGATAATATGTGATAGCATACACTGTGAAAATCGGATTTTCATAAATCTTAAGGATTATTTCTCTTTAAGGTCATTTATTAATATATACGCAAGAAAGTACGATTATCTCAAGAGAAATTCCTCTCAATAAATGATTCCTTCAGAGAACGCATGCCTGAGTGTATCCTACTAACATTTCAATATAAATATACGCTCAATCAAGGTCTCACGAATAGTAACTAATCAGGATTAAAATTGAGAAATGATGTGACAAAATGAAAGTTGATTATACCTAAGGTACTTTGACCTCTCTGCTGAAAACATCATCTTATATTAACTGATCTTTATGTTACATAAGGCATTAAAAATGCTAACTTCTATACATGACATATGCTAGCATTCGGATAAATAGCCCAATTAAGAGGATATCATTGGAAATTTTCTACAAGGTATAGTCGGAGAGAATGCCGATTTTTCTTGACTGCCAATTCAACAATGCTATTCTGAAACGGTCATTTCCTTTTCTGCTTAATCGACTTCAAGACAACAATTGAGCTTGCTTCAATTCAGCTAAATTGCACGCTGCAACGCAATTTCTGTCAAAGTATAAAGTATAAAATGTATGAAGAAAACCTTCCGAAGAAAAACCTTCCGTTGTCAAAAGTTAACTGTATAACACATTTGTATTTTAGTCTTATATAATTTACAACTAAGGATCGATGGGTATTATTGTTTTCATATGTAGGAAATTCGTGGTAATTTTCAATTCTGAATATAATCCTACATTATTTGGAATTCCTACATAACAAATTTAGTTTCTAATATACTTGTTCGCTTACAAACGAAAAATTTCTCGAACACATCCAGTGCTAGTCAAGTTACCACAATTTATATATCCATATAACTGAGAAATAAGTATTATGATAGGTTACAATAAATTTTTAGCGTAAAATTGCTGGCTTTTTCCATAATCAAATCAAGGAAGTAAAATTTAATAAATTTTAGTTGCCTGCGAACTAGTCAGCACATCCAGTTACATCGAAATTTGTGTCGCTAAAAGCACTTATTTTGCAATAAAGCCGCTCGTCAGTTTCAGAGATGATCTCTAATGATAATGCACTCCATGATCGACTCCTACTGATTAGTACTCGTCAAGTACCGATAGCTTGAGCTGAGAGCGAATCCAACACATTGTTTTACGGATTTTTTCTTGGTCAATAAGTGAAAAATTCACAGTAGCGCTTGAATCCAAGACTCAATAATGGCGTTGATTCAACTCAAATTCCAGGTCAATTATATTGTAATAAAGTTTTACACGCTAATCACATTAATCATTGCTGCTGTCAAATCCCGATGATGCATCAAACTCAAAGTTACGTGTCGAGGTGGAGTTTCATTGTTTATTGCTACAGCAATTGCCAATAGAATCTACACATAAAAGCTCAGAAAACTTTATAA
Source organism: Dicrocoelium dendriticum (assembly GCA_944474145.2). Classification (NCBI taxonomy): domain Eukaryota; kingdom Metazoa; phylum Platyhelminthes; class Trematoda; order Plagiorchiida; family Dicrocoeliidae; genus Dicrocoelium; species Dicrocoelium dendriticum. The sequence goes on along the minus strand of CALYDF020005011.1, from coordinate 9,220 downwards.
CGTAACTTTTTCCGTTACCGCAAATGGACACAAAGCTAGCCGAAATTTAGGAACTACGTGATGGTAAGCAACTAAAACTTATCCGCAGTTACCTGTTTCGTCAAGGCAAAGTAAAGCTACCGTTGCAAGAAAATGATCAAAATCAATCGTTTCCTTGATTGTGCGCGTTTACTTCGCCACGGCAGGAAGTAAAATGTTCCACCGCCTTCGTTTACGAAAGCTTCATTCTACGTACATGAATAGAATGAGCTAACAACTTCAATGAAGCAAAATGTTTAGCCTTCAACTATCAATACAAAAGTTAAATCTTATAATGACTGTTTATTCAATCAGCAAATTATATCTGATAAATATAAGCAGAGAAGCAGCATTGCACTCTATATTGCAAAAATGGTTTTAAAATGTTGTTTTTTTACAATATTACGGGAAAATTCGCAGCAAAAATTGGTTCTGGTTCCGCTTAGTACTTCGAAATGAGACGTTAAATATTTCCCACAATGAGAAGTGTTAAGCACGATACGTGCATTCAGTTAGAATTATGGTGTATTTTCGAATTTCTTATGCTGTATCTCCAAAATTCCCGCATTCAGGGAAATCGATTCACTGTTTTTAACGATATAAAACTTGAGTTTACTGCTCACGTTCTAACACATCACACTCCTTTTAGATATATATTCTTATTAAAAGGGTGGTAGTTAAACTTACGAATTTTTGTGCTACTTGAAGTGATGGTGCGTGTCAAAATTTGCTCACTGCTGTTCAGCTGTATTAAGGCATCTTTATTACTCTCCATGAGTCATAAAATACCGGTTAAAAGAAATATAAGATGTAAAGCATTCCCATCCCAGCTAATACCTGACAAATTCATGTTATTATTAAATAACCAAGAAACGTGCATCGATACGTATATAGAATTGTTCCAACTGGGCACTATCAAATTGTTTTATCCATGCTTGAGAGACGCATTATCTGTCATTTGACATACAACCGGCAAGCTATGTACTACCACAGAAACACTGGATATTTTACTGTCACGTCTGTGGCAAAAACACGTACACTGTATGAAGCACTTTAAATGCAGTCACAAATCAGTGACATGTCATTGGTTGAAAAGCATGGTTTGGAATAGTATTGAAGAATTAGCGGTAAGCCGCTTCGGATGCCGTTGTCAGTATTCCTGCATACAGGGTATTAAACTTAATTTGAGGTTAGCCAAATGTAATATCGCATTTAAAACTGACCGCGATTTTTATATCATGGTCATCAAGTCACCTTCACAACGTCAAGACAAATAATAGATAGAAATCAACCTCGTTTATTTGTGTAATTAGTGAATGTACGCACGGCACACAGATCCTATTCACGTTTTCAGTGTTGCAAATCTGCGCTAACTTTTTCTGTTGTAGTATCCCATGCAGTTTACCAGTGCTTCCTATTCCAACACGATATTCGGTCGAATTATTCAACCATATCCTTGCTGGCTTTCATCGAACCATACCAAGGTGGACTTTATTGAGTCTATTTAAATCTGCTCTCTATTCCACCAATGAAAGCTTAGCCATTTACGTTGGCATAGGTAAAATCAAGTTTGCTCTAGTTTTCTAACCGCCGCTTCTCTTAAACAAATAGCTTTTTATCCTGTATTTAGTTTTCTAATAAAATGCCATAGATATACCAGCGGAATAGCATAGAAAACTAAATTTATTAATTATTTGGCTAAAAACGCAAGCAGCTGTCTGTCGGATTTAACTAGCATTCATTTTATTAAGTTATCGTTCAATTTCCGAATTTCCTATATTTCCTTCTAATAGACGATTTTTTAATGCACTGAAGGCGAACGTTATATCTCCGGTCATACTTTCTCTAACTTAGCTGTCAAAATGCTTTGCGTTCTTTTTTGTACAAATTATGCATATCTTTCACGTTGGTAATTAGTCACTCAGAAGATACGCCATTGATACATTTGTGCACGGATGTAATGAAGTGTTAATGGTTACCACAATGGTCGTGGTAAGCGCAAGGAGAAGCCAAGCTCACTCACATAGATAAACAAAAGGATCCAATGATTAACACGCAATGAAAATTGAAGACAAATAGACCAGGATTGAACGCAGTGCGAAGGAGAACAAAAAGCAAGATGGGTAGCAAGCAGGCAAATGAGGTTACATAGATTAAGTAGGACGAGTGATTCTCATTGTAAGAATAAGCACAAGTATCCAAATTCAGGATCAGGAGCAAACTGCGGTGAGTTAGCTCTCATCAGTAGGTGTGTCCGAAACAGGTGTAAAGAATGCAGGGTGACAAAGTTATTCACAGTTTTCACTGTTGCCGATATAACATATGGTTCCCGTACACAAAATAATGTTGTTTTGGTGTACACATATTTGACCATGTAGCGGTAGTAAGTATAACAAAAGAATCAACTTAACTTTGGAGTAAAATGTTTACTTTTTTGAACATTTGACGAGAAGCACTGCAATCCCTTCAGATATTTTACATTTCAAGCATGCAATTTCCTGGATTGCTGTAAGCTTTGTCAAATTATACTGGTAATCTCGCTCGTAGTCTAATCAACGTTGCTTCCTATTCATTGCAGGCGGTTTGCTCATTATTTGTCCCAAACAAAATGGATGCTGGGGCTAACGCTCAGCCGGAGACCAAGGTCAGTATGCATAATTGCGTTTCATTTGTTCCCCATCAATTAGTCCATTATCCTATTCTTACACCCAAGCCATAAACCAATTACTTGTAATAAAATTACTCATTTACCCATGCTGAGGATGAAGTTTTCTCTGAGTGCAAATATATGCCTTGAGATCGATATTCCGACGCCATTCGAAAAATCGGTGTTTCCATAATTCCACCCGTTAAGCGTCGTTTAACTTGGCCTGCTTAACTACTGGCCCTCTCGTCGCAAGCGTCAGTTAACCAGCATGTCTCTCCCTCGCATAACGCCTCATTCATGGTAGAGGATACAACACGCAGTGCTCTAAATTGTTCTTAGATTTAAATGTCTGTTTTAATAATCATACAACTACAGAATAGTAAGGAATTAAATGTTTTACTTTTAAAACAAATTATACTTCCTTAGTTCACAATGATGAATAAAGAACGCCACTCATCATCGACCATTGGGATTGTGGAAAAGATACTAATTGATCAATCGTTTTCAATTTTGCAACCGCTTTCTTCAAAGAGAGGGACCAACTCCAAGCTCATTTGGCATTTTAGGTAGCATGCTAAAAGGTTCGCACAGTTACTCCAAGTCACCGAAAATAAGATGGCAATAATTAATTTAACAAGGTAAATATATTTCTCTTCATTATGCAGCAGGTTTCAAGGCAAAAATTTACATTGGCACAAAGACTTTTCAGTGACAGTCGAAAGTATTTCAGAAAACGTACCAAAAGTCAAATAATTCATGATCTATATTATTTGCGTGCATATGAAGTAGACTGTAGAAAAAGGATCGCAGACGTTATGATATGTAAGGAATTCTATATTCTGCCTTGATTCAGCATTATCAATTAATGTGCTGATAATTTGTTTCCATTCGCATGAATATTTCCACCAAATTAACACTAAAACAAACTTGAAACAAAGTGCTTCAGATTAGTCAGTGTTGCGTATATCAGGCTTACAATATTTATTACTAAAAGTGCACCTATCCGTGTGCGTTAAACCTAATTTATTCTCAATTGACTCGAAATATAAGTTGCTTCAACCAGTTAACCAAGTTATCGTTGATGCACTTTTGGTTGTCAAATTAAGGAAACCCATCCAAAATGATCTATTTTGCAAAAAAATATAAAGAATGTTTCAGTTTCGGGAATTGCAAATATTCGGACAGAAAACATATACCAAAAAACCAACCATGTTCACATTACCGACGAATCGCACTAAGCAGCACTGACTACTAATTATAGTCCAATTCTATGGCATTTGCCCTGTTAAGCAAATGATAACAGGCTACATTTCCGCAGCAATAATTGGCAGATAGTTTAAGTGAATGCTCACAAAATGGCTTACTTTCCTTAACAGGTATCCGATTGGGATCTGCTCCATGCCAATCACCGATGGGATTTGGAACCGTTGCTACGCACCCCCAAACACCAACTGTCAATTTTCTGGATAGTCAGACTTGCAGAGATTGTTCATGCGACTACAAGTTAACCAGTCTTTGTAAAATGTTGCTTGAGAACACGCAAACCGAGAGTAGCGAGTGAAGTCCTGAGAACTGAACTAAGTCGCGTGGAAAAAGTTAAAATTTGCCATCTACTATTCATTTTACGGTAGGCGGAAAAGAATGATTAACCTGCCAGCTACGGCTCAGTTGAGATTCTCCAGAACTGATATCGTTGACAGCAAATTAGCTGTTCAACATCGAATGAAATCTAATAAATAGAGGAGCCTTCAAATTCGACGGACGTCCTTCCAAGAATATTACCAAATCATCGACTGCTAATTATGTATTTTATTTTATCGATGAAAGATTGCTTTGCTGATATATATTATGGGTTGAGCTTGGATATCTTAATATAGTAAGCACGTTCGCGCGTATATTGCCGACCAAACGACCCGTCGCAATTGATATCAAAGTGCTGGTTCCAGCCTGTTTTTGGACCGGGCAAACCACGCGGTCTCTTTAGCAAACGGGTGACTGGTGTTCGTTGCACGGCTGCGAAGCGCCCGTATTGCGTGCCTGAGCACTGTGGATGCCCATTTTTACAACCGTCCAAATGTGAAACACATTCGCTATGTGACTGCCTGGCCAAACAGATTGGGCGGCGACTAAGTGAGCGAGGATTTTACCTTGACCAGAATGAACGGTAGAACATGACATACGAAGAAAGCGGCATGCATTTACCATTGTTGAGGCCAGGAAGCCAAACCTGGGGAGATCACGATTTATGTACTTAAATGCATCCTTTGCCAATAAGTTGAACTGGCTCTGCACACTCTCAGTTAAGTTTAGCATTTTGTTTGCACGATTGGATAAGGCTCTAGACAGAGAGGGCCGTATGCAAACGTACCGCAGGAAGGCAATACAACAATGTCGGCGGAGACTTCCGTACGGATGAATGTTCGTTCCAAACCATTACAATTAATAGTACGATTACAGCAAGTAAATTACAAAATGCGCGGAAAGCACATCTGAAAGAATAACAGAAATTGTTATTACATGCTGGATCAGTATTAAGAACAAAGAGATGTAATTTCTAGTGCCACACATATGAAGAAATGTGTCACACCAATTTGGTAAACTTTTCGGAAGCAAGATCTGCTTATGGGATGAAAATAAGTTGCTTCAAATCGTGAGTCACACTTGGCGAAAAAGTAGTGTTATGGTAGTTTACAAGGCGGTATAAACATTTTGGTGAACAGATATCATTACTAAACTTTCGATACAAATGCTTGATAATGACCAAAAAAGTCTATGAGTCATAAGTCAACTACAAGAATCTTGGGATCTGGTTCCAAAGAGATATGCATTCCGCAAGATTATGGGTCATCTGTACAAGTGTCTTATTTGTTTGATGCTAAAACAACGGAATTGACGATATCCGAACAGAATACTGAACAACCTTGAGCACACGCATGGTATTAATTTCACAAGTTAGACATAAATTTGCCCAGTTTTACAGCTCCTGTAATAAGGTGAAAACATACGTCTATTGATGTGTTCCACAATATGCTGCATTCAAATGAGCTACGCATTTGCTTGTTTTTATTGCCCTTTATATATTTACTATGGATGGATTCATTGCCTTGGCTCCTTATTTGTAGCTGAGTGGAGTCATCTTGCCCCGATTTGGGTATTTGCTAGATGATGAAATGGTTTCAACTAAAAGTAATGCAATAAAGCAAGAAGAAACAACATTTTAATAGAATTTACTGAATTCAGCAATTCCGCTTATTCTCATCAGCTGTTTACATACAGTTAGTGAAAAACAGTGCGAGGTTAATAGCGAAAAATTCAAAGCGGTTGTAGGTCCTTAGGCTTATGTGACCCGTTCCTAGGAAAACGCAATCACTAGCCTCACAATGGAAGGGTTAAAGTGATCACGAAATCCGTTTGCTTGCGCAGATTTGGCTTCAGCCGCCTAATTGCTGCTGCCTCCGCAAACTGTAGTAAGCGAGGATTAGCTTGTTTGCTAACTACCCTGAAATTGCCATTAGTGTTTTGGCATTCAGCGCAGTCAATTATGTGGCGGGCAATAGAGCTAGTCGGTAGCTTATTACACTTAGCGACCATATTTCGCGGAACAAGCTCTGCAATCCTTGCTGACAGCCTTCTCTCAGTTCGGCTTATGTACTTCTACAAATACAATTAAAATGGTAAATGCATTAGGCGGTAACTTGAGAGTGCGGTCTGTCAAGGTTGGATTTACAGAGCAAACTTACGAATGATGCAATACTACTATCTCAGCCGCATGGTAACACTTCTTAGTTTATTGGCGGAGGCGATGCCGACATCTTCGGTCAACTTGATCTCCTTTGAACGGAAGTGTAATGAATATTTATTCTTCGGGAGATCGGTTGGTGATTTATCTCCGGATCGTATTTTCACGTGCCGAGTTATAACTCGCGCTGGATACCCATTCTCTTGTAGTGTCAATGTGGCACGTGCTAGTTTACGTTCGATTGTGTCTAATGAGCAAATTTGACGAGCTCTAACAAAAAGGTACGTACAAAGCTCGTTTATAGTTCATTGGACAAAATCTATTAAAGTTCAGACATCGTCCCGCCCATGTTGCTTTTCTGTTAAGAGATCGGATGAGTGTACCATCTGGCTTTCTCTGTAACTTAGCAGCTAAGAAGTGGAAAGATCCGTCAGACTCGTTTCCATTGTGAACTTGATGGCTGGATGGCACATATTCATCAGCAATTCATTTCACACGTCACGGGATTTTGCAACGAAAATTGGCTACCACTCACCCGGCAGTTGCAAGCAAAGTAGAATATTATTATGTTTCTTCCACTTGAATGAGTTAAAAGCTCAAACTACAGATCCCATATGTTAAGCCTGAGATATTGCCCTATCGATCCATCACCTGCTTCCGGAAATGCGTACAAAGCAACTGCTGGAATAGCTGACATTTATCTTAGAGGTTGCAACTCGGCTTAACGGTAATGTGTTATGCACATTTCTCCTTCTAATGTGGTCATTCTTTGATATATCTGTTAGTGTGTTAAATTATTTTGTTAATATTAGTTCCCGATTTTTGATTGCGCCTGAATGGTGATTGTTTGGGAAACATCGGTGTATAACCAAAATTTATATCTACTCTAACAAAAACAGTGCAAGATTATATATAATATCCTTAGGGTTAGTTCACACAGTAATTTTTGCCATATGGGGTATTGCGTGTTTTTATTTTTGTGTCCTTTAACAAAATATTATCTCGCATCAGTTGCAAGATAACACACGAGATCAAAAGTGAAAACTTTGAATAGACCAATAGAGTTAAGTACAAACAGAGTGCGATATAGTGCGTCATCAATTTGGTTAAGGTAGTCGATTCGAACTGCAGCTTCACCCGAAAATATTTGACTAATATAAAACCAACCGTGGAGAGCAGAGCAAAGAGAGAGAGCAGCTAAAAAATCATTCATATATGAGGAGGTCTATAGATAGAAATGGTATGGAATCCATTCATAATAAAGCGTGACAAAAATTGCGAATTTGCCGGCAACCCAATGCACGAGGGATGATCCAAGCCTTAACTTTCTAAATAAAATTCAACAAACATTAACAAGAATTCCTTTTAAAATCGGGAAGTGTTTTGAACAATGAGACGCAGTCATCGAATGTTCAATGATAAAACTAATTAACCTGAGTGTTGGTCCATCTTATAATTCAGCTGGAAAATATGGTCATTTCCGGTGGAAAATGTGTTTCTGGACCATTTCATAACACTGCTTACAGTCTGGCACTGTAATCCTGATGGCCACATAGCTGAGGGCAGTCGCCGGAGGAATCTAGCGGCCTAGTTTATTAAAGAATTTATCTTAATCTATAGGAATTGCCTCTATAATCTGATGTGTGCTCGATGTGTAATGCCTTGTAGCGCACTCCGTTTTTATAGTCATTGACCTAGGTTTTCGGTCATTTCGCAAATACTCAACGCCTATACAGGACCTAGTGTAGAGTATGCGATTTAGACATGGTAAAACTGCATAGAAGGCGATCTGACTGCGCTCAAGACCCATCACGAAGGGAATTCAAAAATGTGAAGGGAAGATATCACCTGCCAAGCCAAATGTTTCTGAACTTCACAGATGAAATTATCGCTATCTACGGGGTGTCAGAATTCTGCAGGGCCATGTTTCGGAAATCACCAGTCACTTTTACCGTCACCACCTTAAACTTAGCTGCTGCACAAAATTCAGGGATGACAAACTGAAGCTGGACATTTAATAGGCTTATTCGAAGGCCACCGGAAATTTTCCTCAGATTATCGATCGTGGACAGGTCTGACATCTTTCCTTATTTCTGCGCTTACGTTAAGCGTTTAAAAACTCAAAATTTCGGCACACACTACGCATTAAGTACTATGAATTCCTTTCACGCATTGACGAAAAGACACAAACATTGTGCTCACCTGCTCTAGGAAATCCAGGAAGGCGGATTTATATGTAAGTAATTTTTATATTATGGTGGTTCTAAATACATGTTAATTTTCGCTTATCTCGGGCAATTACGATCAGACCAACACTGACTAACTTTCAAACACGGGCAGCCGGCAGTTAATGTAAGAGACAGCATTTGGAGTACAGTTCCATTGTGCATATACTTCGCTTTGGCACGCCGTAACCTTATGAATGTTACTAGCCTCATACGGTTAAACGTTGAAATAAATTCTGCATTGTCGCCTTGTTCCGCTCTCACCTTGAATTGGATTAACAGCGCCTTGCTAACACTTCATTTCATGTATCTCCACTACTATTCGCACGTGTACTTACATTTTCACACTTTATATCATAGAAAATCATACTGAATTGTATATTTATTTGTAGTTCTTGTAACCAGTGCCTGGATGTATTGGTAACACTACCAAAGCATTTTCTGTACTGAGTATGCGCAGTCTAATCCAAAATGATCGCACCCTCCGCAGACGTTTTCATTGAGCAATCAAGGTTTAAGTATCAAGTTACCTCTGACACGCTGTACGGTGCATATACAAAAGTTACCCATCACTAGTCACTTGTATTTTTC
>CALYDF020005010.1:0-14809 GCA_944474145.2 Dicrocoelium dendriticum | reverse complement strand
GCACTACTTTCCAGTACAAGCGCTCACACCGCGTCACCTGACGCTCACTGAATTCCTCAATGATCTGGACCCAAAGTGACCATATTGTCATCAGCTGCAGATAGCGCACATCTGCCCAAGACTGTCAGTCAATTTTTAGCGCATACATGGATTCCAACTATGCTTTAGTGCGCGTACGCCTGAAACTCACTCTTCCCACTTCAAAGAATCGCCTAGCCTGTTATCTTCTTACCTATTACTTGAACTCAGTCTGCGGCCCAATAATATCCTAACGTGCTGTCCCACCAATTGTCAGTGATGAATGAGGTTGGTGGGCAGATCACTTACTGGGATCGTTTCAAAGGTGTCATAAATAATGCCTTGGACGCATGCTGTGCACCCAACTTTAGACGTCGTAACTGCAAATGGATCTCTGAGGCATCGAGCAGCTTGTTCGAAGCACTGAGTTTCAGCGTGTCCGTAACTCCCTGAAACGACGCATCGCAAGGAGTCTTCGAATCTACCGGGAATTTTGGTGGATGGAAAATATTCATGAGATGAAAAAAGCCAGTGTTAATTGGAACAGCCGAGTGCTATTTCAGTCTATCTGAAACACGGGTCCGCGAAAGCCATCCGTTAGCAAGACAATAGCTGAGAAAGACGGACTGTCGATTTATTCTCAGCGTCGTCGTCTAGCCTGTTGTGCGAAACACTTTGAATAGCAGTTCAGCATGCCTGTTGCGACACAGCCGCGTGCCGAATCACCTGAGCCGACGTGGGAAGCAAATGTCACACCTCTCACTTTGGAAGAGATTCGACATAAGCCTTCGGTGACCCTCCTCCATCTTTGCTGGAAGATAGTGGTGACCATTTGTTAACTGGATTCGCTACGCTATTTAACGCGATTTGGAACAATGAAGAGGTGCGTTCAAACTGGCTGCTGTCGTGCCCATCTTCAAGAAGGGTCAGCGTATTTTGTGCGAAAATCATTGGGGCATTAGCCTTGCACTCGTTGCATTCAAACTCCTCACGGGTATCATTCTCCGACGAATTACTGGTCCCCGTGAGAATCGAATCATCGAAAGCCGGGCTGGCAACCGCCCTGGTCATGGTTGACGGACCACATATTTACTTTGCGCCAAGCGTTAGAGAAGACACACATACATACAACTGACTACGATGGTTTCCCGTGACTTGAAAGCTGCCTTCGACTCTGTTGCCCGCGCCAGCTTGTGGCACTGCCTATCCATGAATGGCGTGCTGGATAAATTCTTTTCCACTATGCAGTCTCTCTTCTGTGACTTCCGAGGCCGTGTAAGGGTTTACGGAAAGCTATTTCCTGAGTTTCCCACGACAAGTAAGGTTCACCAGGGTTGTCCTATATCTCTTTTCCTCTGCAACTGTATTATCGAAATGATCTGTACTTTAAGATACTACCGAAGTGGAAGTTCTGCCAAGCGGACGACATAGACCTTCTTGGGTCTGACGCAATGGCTGTGCAAACACTACCGGATAGACTGACGCGTAGCGCTGCACGGTTCGGCATGTTTTGCACCTTCGAAGTTCAAAGTACTGATGCAGGACTGGACCGACAAACCTCCGGTTTTGCCTATCACCGAACACCAACTAGAATTGGTGGATCGGTTCACTTACCTTGGTAACTGCGTTACTTCTGGTGGTCACATCACCGAGGAAGTTACTTAGCGTATTAGCAAGGGCCGTGTGACTTCCCAGACGCTCAAACATCTATGGAGGCGGCGAGATATCCGCTTGCCAGTGAAAGATAGGGTGGATAACGTTGCGGTAAGTTCGGTCTCACCGTATGGATCAGAGGTTAGGTCAGTTCGCGACAAAGACATTTAACGCTTGGCCTTGTTTGACCACCGGTGTTTGTAGTGTTATTCACGTCTGGTGGGGACACCGAGTGAGCGATGTTGAGGTCCGCCAGTTAGTTTTTGGCAAGAAACCTTATAGTACCTCACTCGTGTGTTTGCTGAATCTTAATCGCCCACGTTGGCTAGGCCATGCCCTACGTATGCCCGTTGATTGGCTTTCTCGGCATGCATTAAACGCCATGGCTGCACCAAGTTGGGTGAAACCGCGAGGTGGCCAGTCCATGAGGCTACGTAGTGACATGAAGAAATTGACTGAGAGACTTGGTCAGGCTGGTGCATGCCGTCTTCCGTGGATGGAGGCCTCGGGATAGTCCACACCAATGGTTAGAGACCGTATCTGACATGGCGCAGTCACGTAGTCAGTGGCATTCCTGCATTCGGTTTCTTGCATCTGGTTGTTACTTTTTGTTCCATTCTCATTAGTTTAACGCGCCTCCTTTTGCTTCCACTTTCTTTGCATTCTATTTGCAATAGAGTCTTGCCGTTGTTATTTGTTGTTATTCTTGTGATGTGAGTCGTGGCGACTGGATCCACCGCGCTTTGGTGCTCGGAACATCGTTGATCAACTGAAGTTAAATGAACAAAACCCAATGAGGTATTGGGCGCAAAACGACCACAAGATAAAAATTAAAACAGTGAAACTGTTCTCACACACATTTGCTGCATACCTTGGTATGGAGCTAGGTAAGATAAATTAAACGAAAAGTCCCAAATACAACGACAAATAAAATATCTCAGACGATTTAGCCCGTATAATGACAGAAGCACTCAGTGTATTTTCTTCCATGAAAAATCTACAACTAATAACTCCTCGCAGACAAGGCCTCGTGAAGCCATTGAGAAGTCAATTCGAGATGAACTGGCTGGTTCTATGATGAGAACTACCGCCTATTTGCGTAGCCACTTGAGGCTGTAACACCTTGCACACTGTTTTAACGAGCCCGGTTGATTTCCATTCTAGGCATACTAGACATAGAAAGCGCGGTTCTATTCAGCACGCTGGTAACCAGCAACCATCTGTTAAAACTAATGCTTCTTCTCATCGGCATAAACAGAGATCGGACGGCAACATACTCCAACCAGGTCTTTGTTTGGCTACGCTTCAAGCGTGGCAACATCATGCGAATCACTGCGAGACGGACGAATACCTCACTGAGTGAAGTGTTCATGTTGACCAGGTCCGTGCTTAACTGTGTGGTGTAAACAATTACGACAAAGCAGTGCAGTTTCCATATGTTGCTATGGAACCATGTTGGGTTCAGTGGCCGAAGCTTTGGCGTCGGATTTGGTGAACTTAATTCTAGGCAGCTACGTAAGCAGATGGCAGCTTGCACTGCGGAATCGGGGAATCGAAGCGCCGGACGACCTTAGCAAGCACAGTGCATTTAAGGAGATCGGGTCATCACGCTAACTCCGAGGCATCCTTTTCACTTTTCATGTGCATTCACAAGCATGAAAAATCACCAACGCGTGTGAAGTAACAGCGGGAATCAACTTATATTCTGTTAAAGTGAGGTATACCGTTTGGTTTCGAATCGACTGTCAACTGAGCTCGAGTGGCCCAGTTTGTGACATGCGATTGTTTGCACTTTGCACGTAGAATAGGATATGCAACATAACTGCGTCAGCTGACAGCTAACATTCACTGATACTCTCTTTCTGAGACACATTATCGACAGTAGCTTAATTCGCTATAAGCACAGCCGAACTGAAAACGAAAGGCATCAGCAGTACCTCGGTCCACAGCATTGCCGTCAAGCGCTCAACACCAGTATCGAGTCTTATCCCCCCGGCCATCGGCCAAATGGATCTCCGATCGAGGCACCCGCTTAAATAGTTTATTTTACTCACTGCCTTTGTAATGTTGTGCGCTCAACTTGGTCTTTACGAATCGTGATCAGTGGCCAAATGGGAACCTAAAATTTGACTAGCAATGTCTGCCCTCTAGTGCTCCGGTATCGCAGAAGCAAATTTATTGGTGCATTTGTTTGAAGACGTTAACGCTTTCCACCGTAAGCGCACTTAATGGGACATGGATTTACCTAAGTGATATGGTCATTGTTGCTAAATTAGCTGACGAAGAAAACCGTGACGACCAATTACGAATGGAGAAGCATCCAAATACCAGCTCTGTTCAAGCTTGTAAACCTAGTTGGTCTATTGCCTCAGGTTAGAAGTGAGGACATCAATTCCTGACTCCTAGTATAGAGCAAAAGGCGTTGGCTCCATTTTTATCTTCTATCAAGCGATCGAACAAAGTCACCAATGCCGGTTACAGAGTGAACCCGGGTTTTAACCTAAGCGCGCCTTGTAAGCTTTCAAATGCCCCCACGTGTGGACAGGTATTCGCACATACCAAGGCCGGCCGCTAACCGACGGCTTGCGCACAAGTTGTGCCTATCAAGGCATATCCATTTCATGGACGTGTTCGCGAGTGGATGGGCGTTGGTAGGTGCAACCATCCCGCAACGCCTAATTTATATCGCCTTAAATACGGTGGCTTATTGATACGGAAAGACCTGATGATACAAAACGAAATGATAAATAAGCAAGGCGAGTTTTGTAAACCACTGGTCCGGTGTCAATGGCGATTCAGTTTTATCTACCCGTTGCCTCAGAGAATGCAGGAGGATAGTAAGTGCTTCAGAAGGATGCGTGACACCTCAGAGCGCATGACAGTGAATGGCTAACGGTGTAGTCCATTCATCCAGAAGTGCTTTACGGACTTGTTGGAACAGATCATCGTCCACTGTGATAACTGAACATTTGACAGCCCAAACAAAAAGGAGGGTTACGTGATTACTATTTCGATTTAGTCCTCGGAAATGCTTTTTTCTGATTAGAGAGAGTGACAGTCCTAGATTTTCTACACCGTCTTCGACTGAGTTATACGGAAGAACCCATCCACAGAACATATAACCTCGATCATCAGAAAGTCTGTCAACCCGACAGCTTAAATCTTATATATTTTGTCAGTAATAGTGAAGGGTTTACCAGAATAAAAATGGTATCATGCTAAATTCAACGAGTTATGGGTACCAGATACACACAAGATTTGGCCCACTGATTGTGATTCGTGCACAGGAATATCACAGCATGTTCAGTTGGTGTGCAATAGATTTGCTCATTATACAAAGGAATATTACTCCACCATTTTTGTTTGGCAGTAACTCAAACACCATAGTAGATTTCGTTTTTTGACTCTCGTGATGCAAACTGATTGTGGGTTTGGAAGAAAACTGGATGAGTCGGACAGTGCAAACGAGGCGTCGCAGTTGCGCGGTACTAGCGGTGAAGTGCGGTATTTCTTGATCAGATGGTCGGATAGAGGTTGGCATTAGTATGCGGTGTTTGTAGACCAGGCGTTCATGGTTAAAACGCTCAGTCTCCAGTTCAGATCATAATCCACATACCAATGCAAGCCAAATGTTAGCGTTGCGATGCAACCGCGGTAGGAACTGAACATTGTCATTAGTCATATAACCACTATGCTCTGATGTTTACATACGCCAAAGGGGAGTAAGTGAATGAGAAAATGGTGGCTTTATTTGAACAACTGTAAGTTCAAAGGAATTACGACAGCCATCTTCAAGTTTATTCTTATTTACATTAGTCGATTCGATAAATTAATGGAAATCTGACCTTTACGACACTTTCTCTCGTGTTCTAGGTCGCAGCGTCAGAGACGTAGATTGGGATAGTATATCTGCCCAGAAGCTTCGTATGCGATCACGGCGTCGATTCCACAATCACTCGGATCTCCACACAACGCCAATAAACAAGACCAGCACGTGGTGGAAGGGCAGCTCACCAAGAGGAATGCATGATGGTGATCAATACTTTATTCGCCAAACCAATCGAGATTATAGTACAAATGAAACATTCGGTCGCGAACGGGAATACTTAGTAACCGACCATACTGGCAGTCCTTACGGAGATGATACGATTGTGACACGGTACGACAACGATCCACAACCTCGTTTACAATCTTCAGGGTCAGAAGCGACCGTATGGGTAGCGTCAGATTATGTCGAACCGGCCACAGTTCGGATAAAGGACGAGCAAAAAGCAGAGCACCCTCTCCACATGACATGTATAGATACAAAGCAAACGATTCACCGACGTATTAGCAGGTCGTTTGAATTTCCCCGACTCTCCCATTCCCCCAACACCAACGGAACTATGCCTGTCAAAGGGCACGTAACTTCTGCATGGAACTTTTACTCGGTTCCCCCGCCAGAAGAGAAGAATACACCAGATCCGGCCAGCATGTGCGCAGATCCATGAGACGTGTGCTCAAAACGGAGGCATTTACTTGTTGGGCCCCTTTCCCCGTTTGTAAGAAGTAACGAGAGCCAGAATTTTCTACCGAACAAACAATAGGCAAAAACAGTTCCATTTTCAAACGCATCCAATCATGGATCGAATACATATCTTTAGGGTTGGATGGCTTCGGGTATCCGGTCGTCGTTGCTAATTTTGTCATATTTGCGGGTTATCATGTCAACTATGATCCGAGCACAAAAGTGCGATTGGCACAAAATTGTCATGACGCAGGTCTTCGGAAATATAACGACTGATAACAGCTGTGAAAAAGCGATAAAAGAACCAACCTAACAAACAAGGACGGAGTGTAGAATGGAAAAGAGCAAAGAGGCAGTCGTTAGACGGTGAAGGTGACAGGGCTAAAGCTAAAGCACTACGAATTTAATGACGTCGTTATATCAGAGTGAGCTTTTAACCGCTAAAGTGGCCCGACCCGCGGGTCCCATCCAGAAAGCGGATATACATTGATCTAGCCCGTCAGTTTCTCTAAGCATTCTTGCTGCTTCATCGGTCGGCGATTCTGTGGTTCAACCCAATCAGATGCAAATTTGGCATAATTTGCGCACAGATAGGTCGAGGGGTGTTCCAAGAATGGGACCAAGAAAGATGATCCAAAAGTGGGGCCAGAAAGTTCGTTATAGAACATTGATAAACTTCCACATTGCTCATTAGATGATACCGCCAGATATTGTCTATGCTACTCAAGGAGTGCTAGGCTCTTGATGTCTTTAGCACGCAGTGATTACGCCTCTTCTCCAAGCAATTGTACTGACCCATAGAAATGTTGCGTGATCTACTCACAGTGAATAAGCCATGGTTGCACTGCTTCTATACGTGGTAAAAGTTTTGAAAACCACACACGCTTCATCGATCCGAGTAGTGACCCGACTAGCATCCTTAATTCCAGAGTTGATTCAACAAATCAAATGACAAAAGATGAAGCACCTGCAATAGCGCCCAGATCGGGATAAGGACAGCTGGCATGCGTACCCAGGTTTACAAGCGTACACTGCATTTAGAAAACGCGGACGATAGACGGAAGTATACATTGTCTTGCGTTAACACATACGAGAGCATTTGATTAGCGGCGGAGTCTGACCTGAAAAGACTCTCTTGTAATCGTACATCTTTAGTCCATCATCCACGCAAATAACGGAACATCAACTACCGAAGTAGCTTGGAAGCAGTTCCAGTACATAGCGAGCATAAATTCGAAGTAAAAAGAAGTCACTAAGCGGTTCAGATGCATCGAGGAAGATTTGCTGTAGACAGGCATATAGATTTATGAGATGGGATATATGGTTTGTAGGATGGCAATGGACTTTGTGGGTGTGGTTTTGAAAGACGGACAATGATTCAAACAAGTGAAACACACTGAACAGTTTGATGTGCTCGTTGTAGGAGCATCACAGTCTCAGGACCCCATGAAGTATAGACGTATGAGCGATGCACCTTCTTCTAGTGAGGAATTTTGGCTGACATTCGCCGGTTCTGCTTTCCTATGAGTCGTAGTAGGATTTTACGCATGTGAGGCAATAAGCCCAATGCTCGATGCTTTCTCATGGTATCTTGAACGCTTTTGGAGTAACGGACGATGGTTGATAGGCCAACATTCAGTAAGTCGTCATCCAACTTCAGTGAAGACAGAGATGTCATCACGTCCAGATTGCTTGCTTCGCGTTAGCCGCGCCAGTTTAGCCAACATTTCTTCAATACGTAAACATTCCAGGTAAGTTCACTGGCTTACACAAACCGTGCCATGCAAGTATGACTTTTCAGAATGCTTGTCCCAAGGATTAAACTAATAAGCCCGAGGGTTAATCAGCTATCCATTTTGCTTGATAACTTTTCCGTTCATTGGAGACTTGCTTATACAGTTACTACGAACGGGCTGAATAAGCGTTCGCCTGTTCCCAACGATGTTATCCGTTTCTGTACGCTAAATATTGCTCCTAATTTGTAGCACTTGTTCAAACACCGATCGAGCGTAAAGTGGGTCCTGACACTGGATGCCAATCAGGATGCCTTTTGCTTGTTTCGAGCAAGCAACTCGAAGTGACAGAAACACATTCCCGATTTGTATGCTCAGTAGAGACAACTCCAAAAGATATTATGCACATGTACCTCATTCTTCAGCAGTAGTCAAAAATGAAACGGCATAATCAAGCTGATTTGATATGCTTAGTTCGTTCTATGTCGTAACGCGGCATCTGCCTCTGCTGTCTGCACTGCCAACCCAGCCGCGGATGAAAAACAAAACACCAAAGCCTGCTAGACCGAAGTATGTTAGGAACGGAACACAGTTAATTTTATAGGTCACATGCTATTATCTCCCGGTGTAAGTTCCTGAACTCACTCAAGACACTTGACCTGGACAGATTTCAAACTTGCTCGCGGTCTGCACTGGTCAGCCGTTGTCGCGCTCTGTCACGTAGCGGTCTGATTTCGTCAGCATCCGCTGTGAAGTTGCTGGGAATTTTCAGCGGACGTTATCGAAGGCTGTGCGGCGATCTCATATTAGCGTATCAGATATTGAGTGACCCCAACCACGTATGCCGCCATTTGCTGAAATTTAGCCACAACACGCAGCTCAGGGGTAACTGCTTAAAGTTGAAGGAACAATATAGCCGTCTAGAGTGGCGACGGAATTACTTTTCCCTTCGGGTTTGCAAACCATGGAACGCACTCCCAGACTCAGTAGTATCCTCTCCTACCCTGGATGTTTTCAAAAAACGCTTAGATGTTGCTCTCAGCTCCCAACATTTTGTTACCTAAGCTCCTCTGTTGTGGATTACGCCAAGCATGTTTTCAACAGGACTAATGTATCAAATGGACCTAAGTGAGCGACCATATTTTGTTTTCTCACACCTTACCTCAACTATCACTGCGCCCCAGTGTCTTTCTGAATGTTTACGCGCGATATTTCTTTTTCATTTTACACTGATGTTAATTATCAAAGTATTCATCTCGGCAGACGTTCGATAGATGACCCAGACATATTTTAATTGCATCATATTCACCGCTACCATCCTACGGGACGTGTCAAGCACTTGCTTTTATCCCGTGATAAATCATTGTTCATTGTTCATCTGTGTTACCGTCGGTCGGGTAGCAACCCGTGTCATTCAGATAGACATCTCGAAACCGTGTCATGTACTTCGGCTGCAGCCACCGAGTACCTCCCTTTTCGAATTGAGTCTGCTTGCGTACTGTTCGAACTCGACTTTGTTCATAGGTTTTCGCCTTGGGGTCAAATTGTAGTCACGGAGGTCGGTTCCGCTTTCAGACCCTCCTGCACTGTGCGTCATCTGGTGTTTGCAGCTCCTGTTGTGATACACGTAGCCGCTCAGCCTCCTCTTTCAAGTCCATGGTGTATAGCAGGGTGTCCCACGGTAAGAATGGCGGTTCTGGGAAACTCTGAGTCTGGTCGTGATTCCGTCTCAGCTGATTAGCGTGCCTAAAGTATTTCTCACTTCCTACCATTACTGGACAGATGACTCGACGGAAGACTGTGATCACTTTTTCTGTCGACCACCTTCTCGCTTCTCGGAAGTCTCACACGTACACCATGTCACTAACTTTGAAATGACGGATCCTGTCTGTCCGCTTTTCCCCCGTATGACAACTGTAATGCTTTTCTTTCCTGTTTGGCCCTAGGCGCTTTGTTCTGGATACTGCTTTAGTGACTGACTTGAGGTTCAGGGCAGCACTGGCCATTCTGCAGTATTCCAGACTAGGTTGGAGCATGGTTTCGCGACGTCTTTGTATCTGAGTTATCTGACTGGCATTGGTTTCTACCGTCGCGTACTTACGCCTAATGGGGACAACAAATTTGGAAGTGGCAGTGTGGCAGAAGTAGTGCTCTTCCCTGGATTCCGAAGTTGCAACCACATAAGTGCTAGGGTTCAAGCTGACCAGCCTCCTGCATTCTGATGCAATTTCCTGCGAAGTCAGCTTCGGTTTTGGTACCAATTCTACTTAAATGTTCAATTTTTGTGCTAAAAGTTCGATCTGTGACTTCTCGAACTGCATCTGTTGCGGCAGATAAAGTGCCTGCAATTATTCGAAGCTGACTGCCATTTCCGGGTTCGAATGAAAAGCTTCATCGCCACTGTTGTAACGCTGCCCTCGCATCTGTTGTCTGCACACCCAGCCCAGCCTGGGACGTAAAACAAAACACCAAAGCATGCTAGACCGAAGTATGTTAGGAACAGAACACAGCTAATTTTATAGGTCAAATGCTATCATCTCCCGTTGTATTTTCCTGAGCTGACTCAAGCCACTTGCCGTGGCCAGATTTCAAACGTGTTTGCGGTCCGCATTGGCCATCCATTGTCACGCCCTGTCACGCAGCAATCCATGTGATGAACAATGGACAATGATTTATTACGGGCAAAATGCATGTGTTTGACAAGTCCCGTAGGATGGTTGGAGTAACAAATAAAAGTTAAAGGATCATCGAATAAGTAAATCGTTATTTCAAGCGTCCACCGAGTTAAATACACTACTGCATAACGATAGTTTGAAGTGGAAATGGGATGTGCACACGCAAAATAGTGAAAAGTGCCGTTATAGTTCAGTAAATGCGTGAGAAAGAACAATGGCAACGACAACGCTCAATCATTTGTTTCTTCATTTGACATATGTGGTATGTAAAACCAGTTTAATTACATACAGACTACTCACATGGACACTACTGCATTGATCCTCACCGCCATGTTGTGGAGAGGGCAGTTAAGCACCTGGTTAGGTTTGCGTTATTTTGCCCTCCAAGTGAAACGGATTATATCAAGTAATACAAGTTAGAAAGCGTTTCATCAAGGCGTTTTTTCGAATAGCCTTAATGTAGGAGTAAGGATAATGTGAGTCAGAATGGCGTTCCAGGCGCGAGACACACGGAGTGAGAAAACGTTTCGTCGACAATCAAGTCGACTGTAGTGCGTAGCCAGTTTGAGCTGATGGCGTCTCACGTTGGTATTTTGGCTCAGCTGCAACAGATTGAGACAGGTTTGAGGTGGCTTCTTCAGTAGTAAGGAACCCAAGCTGAGGTCTCCTTGCTGACGTCGATATTCACTACTGTACAATCTCAAGGACTGCAGTCTGCGTTAACAGGAGAGATGAAACAATCCTCTAACGAGTTTGGTCGCTCTACGTCGTGGAGCTTCAAGTGCATCGACGTTGCGTTTGCGCCAGGGACGCCCGACCTGGATCGCATATTCCATGTGAGGCTTCACGTAGGCGTTCAGCATTTGCGGAAAGATTGGTGGCTCAAAATTCCCGAAAGCCCTCCGTAAGAGTCCAACATGTTGACTGACTCTTTTTGATGACTTTTCAGCCCGTCTCGAGCAACCAAGGTTGTCCTGCACGATCACCCCGAGGTCGTTTTCTTGGGAAGCACGTTGTAACTGCTGGTCCCCAAGTCGATATGTATAGATTAGCTGATGGCTTACGCTTACGACTTTGCACTTGGTCACGTTGAACTGCAGCCGGTTGTCGGATGACCACGCATAAGGCCTGTCTAGATCGCTCTGCAATGCCACGTGATCATCCGATATCCTGATATCATGCCAAATTTTGATAACATCTACAAATAATAAGAAATTCGACTGCAGTACACTGGCAAGATCGTTAGTGAATGTTAGGAATAAACGTGGCCCAGTACCGATCTTTGGGGCACGCCACCATGGACGTCGATTGGGTCGGAAATGGAGATGCGGACTCTCACACTAAGCTGACGTTGAGCGAGGAAGTTGTCGATTCAACTGAGTATAGGGTCACTGATTCCATAGCTTCGAAGGTTGTGAAGTAGAATGCGGTGGTTCAAACGTTCGAATGGTTTCGAGAAGTCCAGGTAGACAACGTCGATTCCCACTCTGGCATCGGCTGACTTTGTCCAGCTTGCTCGGTCTAGTAGCAATTTTTTAGGGCAGTCTGATTTCATCAGCTTCCGGCGTGACTCATCTGTTTCACCGTCGGTCAGGTAGCAACTCGTCATTCAGGCAGACATCTTGAAACCGTGTCACGTTCTTCGGCTGAAGCCTCCGCTTGTTTTACGTGCAACAAACGTCAATATAGGCGGTTTGGTAAGGTCAGGAAAGCAGTATCTACCAAAGTTCGAAGATGTACATGTTCAATATCAAGCAGCAATCTTGTACCGACGTGCGTCAGCTGTAACTGCTTGCAACTTCTGCGCTCTTCGTCCTTGGCCATGTTTGGTTATATGGGCGACAGAGGTAGTAAAACGCTTGCGCCGAGGTATTGAGGGGATAAGGGGGGTTTTGTGGTCAGTGTACAACTTGAGAAACCGAAAGCTATCTCATTATGATGAGAATCCTTCTGAAAACGGTCCCTGAACAGTTACTCAGCCCCAAACCCGTCATGTAGTATTCGTGTTATCTCTGCATTCCTGGTTAACCGAATAGGTCTTTGATGGTCTTTGAGCCGTGATATATGGTATTGTACTTGGAAATAACGAAAAGGAACCTTGTACTCAAAAGGAGCCTGTTAACTACATCGTAAACTCAGGATTAAAAGGTACACGTGAGGCTTTTCACTTGGATCCATAGTAGACTACATTTGAAGTTGCCACTGAGGTAAGGACAGACAACGTTAGACTAACCAGTGACTCGGTACAACCAGTGATAAGATCACGGTCATCGTAAATGGGTCTGAACGAGTCGTCGAGAGTATACTGGGTCAATGCAATACTATACGAGTGCCTCGAGGACAAGACAAAGTTAACTACAAAACAGGGTTGCCTATTCACCAGGATTTTAGGGAGTGCAGACGTTGAGGGCAAATAAGTGAAGTGTCATCCTTGGGTTTAGAGAAGCATGACACATGGTGTGCATCGTTTGCAAAGCCAGGAACCCCTTTTGCTAGTAAACACGTAAATGGTGAAAGAGAAAACAGTCAATGGAACAATGGTATAATACGGATAAAAAGAGTCAAGGCTTGACAAGTCCCGTGGGATGGTTTGTGGGAATAATGTTAATTCGATTCAGTTACACAAAAGGGAAAAACACATCTGTGGACTCACCATATAATTCATGTTAACACATAGGTAGATCCGTCTAACCCAGTTTCGTGGAGTTGCGTCTTGTCATCGCTCATTGAGCCGAAATCAGATCAAGCAATGTAAAAGGATGTAAAGCATCGTCGAGTCATTTTTTGAAATGGGTAGCGTAGGTGCGGAAATGGCAAAAGTCCAAAGAGCGTTCTACGATTGTCAAACTCGAAGGGAAGCGTAATTCCGGCGGCACTCAAGGCGACCGCATTGCGTGGCAAGTTGCAACTTATGACCCCACAATTCTGTGTTGCGGCTAAGGTTCAAAGGATGGCAGCAAGCGTAACCAGGACCTTTCAAAATCTGGAACGCCAGGATGGGGTCACCCGTAGACGGCGATATTTTTCGCTGTACACTCCCAGGGCTGTCAGTTGCCTATGGTATTGCAGGTGGGACACACCCTCCATACTTTTCGTTGCACTTCGCTAGGTGGTCTCCAGTGCAACCAGGTCGCGTCTTAACCAGGGTTGCCAAGACTGGATCGCGTACTCCACATAGGGCGTCATATATGCATTGAGCATTTGAGGGAAGAAGGAGGGATCGGATCTCTTGAACACCCTCCACGACAGATCAGCATGTTCGTTCACGGTTTTGTTTGCCTTCAACGACTGCGCCGAACAGCCGAGGTCGAGTTGGATTACCACGCCAAGGTGTCGCTCTAGTGAGGCGGTCTTCACCATGCCGTCTTCAAGCTTAAATGCGCACGTGGGCTTGTGGCGGAGATGCACGGTTTTGCACTTGTCCGTGTTAAAGGAAGTAGATTTAACTTTGACCATTCAAAAGCGCAGTCTAAGTCCCGTTGCAACATATCGTGATCTTCCTGACTGTCGATTGCCCTCCATATGTTGATGTCATCGGCGAAAAGCAGGAAATTTGACTTGATGACACTCGCAGGGTCGTTAATGAAGAACAAGTATAACCGCGGCCCCAACACCGACCCTTGTGGAACATCGCAGTACACACCAATTGGATCAGAAAATGAACCCCGAACTCGAACCTGAATACGCCGCTGCAGGAGGAAGTTTCCGATCTATCCAATGACAGGATTTCCAATGTCGCATGCTTGCAGCTTTTGGAGAAGACTGCAGTGATCTACGCAGTTGAATGCTTTGAAAATGTCTCGACAAATGACAGCACTGCCGGTCCCACTGTCGGCTATCTCGGTTCAACTGTCACGGGCAATCAGTGGACTGGTAGTACATGACCGATGCTGACGGAATCCGTTTCTCCGGTGCTATGGTGTTAGACCTTTCGAAGTAGCCCATTACAGCCTCAGCTATGATCGATTCCATCACTTTAGAGAGCACCGGGAGGAGAATCACTGGGCGACATTTGGCTGGTTCTGAACGGCTACCACTTTTGATAACCGGGGTAGTGATACCTTGCTTCCACATGCTAGGGATCTGCTGTTCGTCCAGACATCATTGGAAAAATCTCGTTAGTGGTTCAGCTGTCCTCGTAGCTGCTACCTGCAGTGCTTTCGGGGGAATGTTGTCAACTCCGGAGGAACCAAGGGTGCGCAACGATAGCAGCTTCCACAAAC
>CALYDF020005009.1:0-14805 GCA_944474145.2 Dicrocoelium dendriticum | reverse complement strand
CACTGAAAGTCGTGCCGATTGAGAATACACCGGCCTTATGCTTTTATTTTGTCAGATTCATAAACAGCGTCACTCCCGCGTACACATGGACGGTTTACCGCTAGTTACTTCCCTTAACTGAGGGCCACCTTTAATTCAATTGACCGTGTATGTTTATGGTTCTGCATAGTGGCTAAAGGCAGTCCTCCCATTTGTGGAATCTCTGCCCTGTCATCATTCACCTGTTACTATTCCGAAGACCATCGTGGTTACGTGACAACTAAATATAAATTCAAATTGCTGATGTACTGCTGTCGATGATAGTATTGATGCGTCGCCTCTTAACTCTATCGCTCTGCCGTCATTCTCTGTGTAAACAGGGTGTCAACAATGATAACGCTGGCATCTTAGTACTCGCCGCCACAAACATTCCTTGGACGTTAGACTCGGCTATTCGTCGTCGTTTCGAGAAGCGTATCTACATCCCACTCCCCGAGGCTTCAGAACGTTGCGATATTTTCCGTTCTCATTTGAGTCAGACTACTCATACGCTAACTCAAAAGGATTTCAAGAGACTCGGCGAACTCACCGATGGCTATTCGGGAGCTGATATAGGAATTGTGGTTCGTGAAGCCCTCATGATGCCGGTGCGAAAGGTCCAATCGGCCACTCACTTCAAGCTGGTACGTTTTTACTGCATGCTCAAACCCACCTAATCGATATCCGATCTTCAGTTTTTGTATCAGTTTCGATTACTAAGGAGATCATTCATTGTATTCGTACACAACTACTGCTGTTTTCCACATCTTGGTAGTCGTCATTATGATTCCTTAAGGGCAGTAGCGAATCCTCGCGTTCATGAAGGAATAACATGTATCACCACCATATCTGCACTATTCGATATCGTCATAAGTAATTATCACCATATTAGCTATATCAGAAAGTTCCTTAACTGATACACTATTCTGCCTTGTCGTTGTAACCACAGCATCTACTGCTATGTAGTTCGCTTTGTACTGTTTTATGATTCTCCCATAGTTCATTTGGATGACTGGGGTAATCGGCTTTTCTCTCGCTGTCCGTCAGGTCTCCGGTGTTTCTCCTCTGGATCCGTCACAGGTTGTGTCTGATCTTCTCACTCCTTGTTCACCCGGTGATCCTGGGGCCATGGAAATGTCCTGGTCGAATGTACCAAGTGATAAGTTAAAGGAGCCTCCTGTTTCAATGGTAGGTATCCTTTTTTCTGCTCGTTCATGTTTCTTGGATGACCTCCCAGTTGTAACAACGCATGCCGGCCCGTAGTGCTAAAGATCATACGCCTGCCTTGTAATCCGAGGGCGCGGTTTCGGACCTGTGTAGGAACCCTGCGACCCTCGCAATATCCTTAGCTCACGTGCGGATGTTAAGGGTTGCGCGGCAGTGAAGCGTCGGTATTGCATACCGGCCTACCGCTGATGCCATTTTC
Source organism: Dicrocoelium dendriticum (assembly GCA_944474145.2). Classification (NCBI taxonomy): domain Eukaryota; kingdom Metazoa; phylum Platyhelminthes; class Trematoda; order Plagiorchiida; family Dicrocoeliidae; genus Dicrocoelium; species Dicrocoelium dendriticum. Next base: position 13,361 of record CALYDF020005009.1, on the reverse strand, counting down.
TTATCAATGCATGTGCGTCAATGAGAAGACTTTTTTCTTGTGCTCTGCAAATTTCATCTGTTTTCCTATTCATCCTGAGGAGCTAACTGACAATCTTAATGTCGACTTTGTAAGCAATCTGGTTGGCATTTCTTCGTTAGGATTAACCTATTGATGAGTCGTGTGTTGGCTACTTTTAGGGGATTGGGCCAGCAGCTGTTGACTCTACCACATCGTGGTGAACTTGAGAAGGCCGGGTCTCAAACTGGCTTGTTCTATCGTTGCAGCTTATGGACATTGTCCTTTGTGATTGAGTTCTATCTGTTCGTGTTTATATGTTTCTTGGACTGAAAATAATTTGTGCATTTTTAATTATTTGTTCCTCTCGTGATTAGCTTTAAAGAAACATTTCCCCGCTATGATCATTGCTTCACACCTCGTCTCCTACATGTTCCCCGGCGACTACCGCGGTGTTGTACCCCTACTCCGTTCATCGATTCAGCTGCACGAATAGTGTCATGTTTTCATACTTTTTAGATCGATATGCAACATGCTTTGCAGCGGAATAAGCCCACGGTGTCCAAGAACGATTTGGTCAAACTGCAACAATTCACAGAAGAATTCGGGCAAGAGGGGTCATGATTCCCTGTTCCAAACTGTGTGAACCTACCGCCGTGTTTCGTATTGTGCTTTTGGAAGCTCACATTAATGTTTCTTATTTCCACATGCTGTAGCTTCTGAAAAAGGTCCCTTGCCGGACCTGTGGTCCATCCTTAAATCCTTTCTTCCCTCGTCCCTGCTCACTCTAGATAGCTTCACTTAATGTCTCACAGACCCTATAACCGATTACTTTTGAGCACGTTTGTTTCTTTTGTTCAGGGGGTACATTCACTCGTTCTTTTGTCAGTGATATTTCGTGCTCTTTCTGTACTATATTCGTTATCCTCTCGAAACGTTTCACCCACATCCAGTGTTGACCAAGACACTTTTCTTGTGCCAACAGGCCCATCGATTTATTCGATTCGAAGACACGGGTTACTTGTTCACGCACTGATGACTTATTCCTCATACTATTCTTCTATCCCGCTTGCTTCTGAGATGTTTTTGGATCACTTGCTCTTAATGATCAAATCACATTCATCTTATTTCGCAGAGCAACTCAAATGGGTTCGGATCCGTTTATAGCCGAGTTTCCGTTCCTGCTTGCATGGTTACTATGAAATTAAACTACCATCTATGGCTTGGTAGAGAGGCCCATATTTTCCCTACAATCTGCCACACATTAGCTTTCACTCTTATCGTTTGGTTTGTGGTATATGTTTACCGTTCAGTATGGGCTCTGTTATAGAGTCAGCGGTAATGAAAAGATCAGATAAGCATACATCTGACTGAACTGCTGACGTCTCTCTGTGTAATAGTCAATTTCTCGGAATCCACAGATACCAAACCAAGAATGTCTCCTTTGCGTATACTCAGCCCACGCGCGACTGGTGCTGGTCGCGCGGCAGCGAAGCGCCTTTACAATGTACAACTGACGATTTAATTTTTTGCAAAACGAATGCTTTAAAATGACCCGTCCAGTTAGTTTGATTTGTTTCTGCCTCATATCTCCGGTCGATACGTTATCCGACGAAGCTTGACATTGACTAGTGTTCATTATCTCAACCGCTTATTGATGTGTGCTTACAAAAATGTAAGCCAACCTCGTAGCTAGAGCCGTGCCATATTTCAGTGCCCTAAAATATTCGAAATAATTTGGAGCACTGGTAGCTCGGATTGGTTGCTCACCTGTGTATCGGTTCTCCGAGTTTGATAAAGGGTTTGTATACGTTTCGCCACCAGGTGAGGTGTCATCATCAGTAGGGCGATATGCAGCGTACAATCCTGCTTATTGAATCGTCAGTCTGTGATCGACGGGCAGATGACTGAGGAAAGTAGCAATTTCGATTTGCGCCTCGTGATCTCTGCCCATTCTCTTCTGCGGCTGAACCATATCTTTCTATTCGCCGTCAATCTTTCTTTCGGAGCTGATGGTACACGAGATCGATGTCGATGCGCATGTTGATCGAATTATTAGAGGATTGTACACTGCATATCGCCGCACTAATGCTGCCACCTCATGATGGCGAAACGTATGCAATTACTATATCAAGCTCGGAGAACTGATCAACACGTGAGCCCTGAAATGTGTTACGCGCTCCTGCTTTTTGCGCCTCTTGAAGACAGCTCTATAAGAACCGAATGATAGTAAGCTCAGATGTTTTGCATATCTGAAATTGAACTCGTTAATAGACCTATACTCTGGATTCGTTAAGTACCTATTGAGTGGCCCAATGGAGCGATTGCCGCATGGTGTTATGACACTAGGCTGTGCCGATAAAGTGAACAGGCTTCATGTTAGATGCACAAATGGCCGACCAACTATGAAACCCAAGAGCGAAATGGGTGGGTGGCGAACTCAGTTGAGCGTCTAACATGTGATATGGTTTGTACGATGACACAATGTGACTGGCTGGCAAACTCGGCTGAGGCTTGACTGAGTGAACGAGGGGCGTACCTTGTCACGAACAAACGGCCGAATGGCAAACCGGTCAAGCAGAATGCGTTCACATTGGTTAAGACCAGGACACCGGAGATGAGGGGATCATTCGTGATATATAACTAGACCCGTCCTTTTCACAGAATGCACATCGTGTACCGAGCCTTGACTATTGGTTTCACGGTTGGGTTGGGCACCAAACGGAACAGATCGTAGGTGATGCTACAAGGGTATCTTAATTTGAATGCCATATTGCATACTAGCTTCCAATGATATTTTTGGTCCATATCGAGGGAAGGACGTATGGTGGGCCCAGAAGCGATTGCACTGTTTTAGATTCGGTGACTGTCCACCCAGGTATTGCTTTTTTCGGGTTTTAACTTCTTCCGTCTTATGGGTTGGGGAAAACTGCCAGAATTTCAATGCAGATCCACTGCTTTGCTTTTGTATACGGGACTTGTCGCATTTGTCCTTGCCGGGTTCAAAATTATACAGGGGACGATTATTCACACTTCGGCTTAACCTTTTGGCTGATACTTCCCAGTATTTCGCTTTTACGCTTATCAAATGATATCGGAGTAGCGTGCACCATTCAACTAGGAAGGTAGACGTTTTGCTGTTAGTTTAACTACTTCATGATTATTAAACCACTCAGATGAACGCACCGTTCATATATTCGATTGTCTCGGGCCACTTGTAGTCGTTATCTAAGGTGTCACATTCAGCGCCTCGGCGCAACCATAGGCTCGCGTATCGCGGGCGAAGCACACCTCTGATAGTGCGCCGCAGGTTTATCGATATTTTTATTGATTATGCCAAAGGGAGATCCGCTCTGGTGGCATAGAGCTGCATTTTTACGGCAAGGTTTTGGCTAGATGTGGTACTGTGTACGCTTTTAACTCGATGAAGTAAACTCGCAAAAGCAGGTGAAGCAACCGATGACTTTTTGATACAGCTCCATTACAGGACATGAAGTAATAATGTATATTCTCGGTTTTACGAGGCATGCCTTGTTCCGCATGACCATACTGTTTCGTCTAGTTTAACAGCAAATTCCATATGTCAGAAAGGAATAAAAACGCTTTTCAATGCGCCAGAGTTTTGCACTTGTTTGGACAGAGAATATATCATGGCGTCTTGACGGAGATCTTTTGTACGGACGGGACCGCGTTTGCATGTCCTTGGGCAAAGGATGAGAAGCAACTTAGATGATAGGAAGAGATTAGAACTGAAAGCACACCATTTAAACAAAGCATCTGATGTAGTTAAATCATTTACTATACATTGTGGCGTTCTAAAAAGATTGGTGAAAGACGGTATTTATTTACTTGCATTTCAGCAGCAGTACGTATGAGCTGAGACAGATACAGTAGGTGATTTATCGGTTATGTCTGAGGTGAACATGATTGGCACTTGTCAACTGGCGCAGATATTTTGATATAACTGTACGCTAGGCGTAAGCGAGCACGAGGAAATATGAGAGAATATTCGAAATAGTGATGATGTTGGAAGCAGAATCGGTTAGCTTCACAGTGATACCTGACATGAGTTCGGAGAGGTTTGGAAACAATCGATTGTTTCCAAACCTCTGAACTCATGACTACTCGATCGATTCCAAGTATCTTATGAGAATTTGATGCCTGACAAGTTTACATATGAGCAACACGCGAAGCATAGACGAGTAAGAGAACGAATGGTAAAAGCGGATGAAGATGGATATATTCAGTCAGCGTTTCCTTATCAGCTCACACTTTTTTGGTATGGCTGCAAGATAGGCGTGGCTAAGTAAACAGAATATGAAGGAGTGGAGACAAAAATGCTTATTGCCATCTCAGTTCGCAATTCCTCTGCACTCCACACTTGTTGGTGTGTCTGTCAGTTATGCTTTCTCGAGTAAAGAAGCAAAGTGGGTCGAGTGAAGAGAGTTCTGGCAACCATAGATCTATTTTCCAATACACTTCTTCATGAAGGCCTGACCAACTGAATGCAATGTACGTAGCACATTTCATGTGTATTTGTCATCAACGCAAGTCTCGCTCCCCTGTTCAAGTAACACTTTTTCTTTGCAATTTAGTTGCAACGTTGTTTTTATGTATTGCACCGTCAGGCACTTTTAAACAGTGCTTGTGATTCGCATTCTCTTATTTCAATAGGGAGGCTGTTCCAGATCCCAGTGTATCTGTTTAGGAAGAATTTGCTTCGGGCATAAGTGAAACCTTATTCCCGAACTTATGCCTGTTCTTGGTATTTCTAACTGCGTAACTAGCTACTTTTTTGAAGGAAATATTGATATTTGGCGCGAAAACGCGCTTATAGATCAAATCAAATGGAAATATTAATCCAAGCTTCATGCGTCTTAACCACAGCGGCTCCAGTTGTAGCATCTTACAACGTTCATAGTAAACTTTAGATGAAGAGTTAAAGAGAGCCTTTGCGGATGATCTCTGCACGTTTTCCAGGCACATGCGGTCACGTATCCTGTTGCTTGTAAAGAAAATCGAACAGTACTCTAGTACAGGGCGAACGCAGACCTTAAACAAGTGCAGTTTAGGTTCACGCATCGAAAATGATTTTAAGATAAGTTTTGCGCTACTTCGTGATCTGGCCGTTATGAATTCAACTTGTTCACCAAAATTCAAAGTGTTAGAGTACTGGATGCCCAGATCTCGTGTAGTCTTATTACAGGGGAAGGGTTTAACACCAAGATAAAGTGTATTCGGCAAAAGTTCGCACATGGATGTTAACACACTGCACTTGTCCACTGAGAAAGACATTTGGCAGTCAGTGCACCACGATTCCAAGACCAGGTCTATGCGAATGTTTCCGAGGGTGTCCCAAATATTATTTTTTCCGTTTTATCATTCATTATACATTAGGAAGAGCAAGGAACCTAACACACTTCCTTGAATCAGACCACTTTTGATTTCAGAAAGTTTTGAAAGCAACCGATTGGTATGGTTTGTGGGCAACGTTTCACTTTTGACACAAAAGTTTTCTCAGGCCGGGTGAACCAGTCGATCTTCAGTGGTGAAGACTTAGTGTCTCTTATTTGTACGTGCTGCTTACGATCAGATAGGTAAGATTTGAAACATGAGTGTAAGGGATAAGTGATCCCGAAATTGGTTACTTCACCAAGACGTTATTATGCAGCACTCTGTCAAAGCACGTCTGCATATCAATAGAGAGAATGGTGACTGCTTTTCCATTGTTAGTGGAGCTTATCAGGTGGTGTAGAAAAGATAGCTGACAAGTCTAACATGAGCGTCTTTGGAAAAACCCATGGTGAGCTGGGTTTATTAATTTCAATGACAGCAAGTGCATAACATTTTTCTCTTTTACAAATCTTTCCATTATTCTCGAAGTTATTTAAGTGTAGTCCTCGATGGGTGATAATAATGTCATTTCTTACTCGGCGATAGGATAGTGTGTGGCTAATTGGACGTTAACTTTTTATGCCTAGTTTGGAATCATTCTTATATCTAGGTTCTATAGTAGAGAGTTTCCATTGATTCGGGAATATACCCGGATTCATAGATAGGGTAAACACGTTTAGAAGCCAGAGTGATCTATCCCGGCCACCAAAGATTATTATAGACCTTGGTAGACCATCAGGTCTCGGATGGAACGAAGACCGTAGCCGATCAATGTGAGCTTGAATGACACCGCAATCGAAATGCGCTGTACTAAGTTTACCAACATTAGGAGCGTTAATCGTATGTGCCTTGCTTTAGGTAGTAATCAAAGTAGAAAAGTCTTCATTCATGACGTTCCCTATTATGGTTGGGTCCCTGGTCATGGATCTGCCAGGTAGTACGATGAATGATATCGATTTAGTTTGACTGTCGTTTCTGGCCTTCAGTAGCAGTTGTCATTTCTCAATGCTCGCTTTACCTCTGTTACTAGTCTTGCGGCACGAACCGACCGCAACTGGTCAAGGAGCTAAAGACAAAACCAAATCTAGAGTTTCTGGCGAAGTGATAGTATAATGTCTGTACGGAGGAACGAGACAGGTAGATATCGGCTTATCATGTGCACTTTGGTCTCTTAGAAGGTATTTGAGAAGCCTATCTTCAAAAGGATACTGACCCATTCTAGTTTAAATGACACGTATTCGTTTATCTATCGACGTTCAAGATCTAGGCAAGACGCAACCGTTTGCCTGGCGCATTCCGTGTTGTTGCCGCTAGATAATAGGAACAAATTATCTATTTAACTCATGACTAGCAGTTCTTTCGGCCGTGTTGACCTTGAATTAGCGCTGTGAGATTTCCTCGCTTCTGGCATTCAATCTTCTTGTCGTGATGTCGCTGCCTTCTGCCTGACACTCCAATCCCGACCGAGCAAACAAGAGTCAACTGACTGGATTAGAAAGGTTATTTTTATAAATCAACGCACGTTCCCATATGGATGCTTCGGCCTTCCAATCAACTGTGCATTGGCCTTGGTCGTTCGAGTACATGTTTCCCGGCTGCTTGTACCATACTTAGCCGTCTGCACACTGGGTATGTCTGTCACGTCGTCGCAACACATCGTAGATGGCTACCTGCTTACCTGACCAGCCACATTCAAGATCCACTGCCGTGTGCAGATGCTGATTAGGTGCGGCCACCATGTATTTCCACACTTTTCCTGCTAAGAGATTATTTCACCAAATTCGACGACAGAAGCTCCTCGCGGTTTACCAAAATTTCCGGTGTCATCCAAAGCGCTATTCTATCACCATTCGTCTTCTCTGCCTATGTTGGCTCCGTAATTGTCTCTGAAGAAGCCATCTCGTTAATAGATGCTGACTACGTGAATCATCCAATCTCAGCTTCCTCAAAGAAGCTGCAAAGTTCAACGGTGGAAATACAGCTGCTGAATGCGTCCAAATGCAATAACGTGGTCCCACTGAAAATCATCGCTGATTGTGTTTAACTCTACACCGATGGTGAGGGTTTGAGATTCTCCCGGTTACTGAGTTATTCGGGAGTCATACTGAGCCACGATTTCTCAAAGCCACTTCGTGTGAATGAAATACTCACCAAAATCAGGAGGCTGTCTTTGTATGCTCTTCGTTTGCGCTCATTCTTCCTCTCCCACAATATATTTCCGCTGTTCATCATTGTGTGTATACTATACTGGACTTATTGTGATCCTGTGTTTAAACATTGCAAGTCGCCTGACCGCTTTTTCTATCTTTACGCAGGTGGGATGTCTCACACTGTTGAGATGATAGGTCGCACTAAATCCCAGTTAGCTTGCAAGTTGTGATGATTTGTCAGCGTTCTCAGTGGCGTAAGCTGTTGTCTAGTTGGTGCAAACTGCTAGTGGTCACGAGTTCGGTTCCCTGCAGGCGACTTAGGGAATGCGCACCACTGACAAGCCCAATAGGGCGAAACGATCACCTGGTGCATTTCCGGATTGGTGATTAGGTTATGGCGCATGTAGGATGTTGAGATGAACCAGTAAAATGTCATCTAAAATCCTCCTACTCATCAGTAATCAAGTGGGCTTATTCGTATCTCTCGGGAGGGCGTTCCAAATCTTCCGCTAGCTGACGAAATGAAAGCTCGGATGACGGCTCGTTCCTACTTTCCAGCTGGATCTTGTTCCTTCGATTTTCAGTGTAGCACTGCTAGACACTTTACAACCGCAGTGTATTATCCTCGTTACTAGTGTTCCTTACAAGAAGACTGTTCTTCAGTGTTTTATCTTTTAGCTGTGCACAGCATTTTGCTGAGGAGGTTTTCGTCTTGGTACCAAAGCGTCTATGAACCTGGTTGGTGAACGATAGAGTGAGTAAGCATAGGCGTTTGCGCAGTTTAACTTTTTTTGTATGCTCGGGGACGGGTTGCACAGTAACGGTGAGCTAACGCAACAGTGAGTGGAGTCAGAAGAGATATTATTTTACGACAACTAATATTTGATTGCAACACTAGTGAATGCATTTATGGCCAGTGTCATCGGGGTCAACCACTTGGGGAACTTCACGAGTTTCCGTGAGAAGCGGAACAAATTGGCTACGACCTGTTTGTCGGTAACAGGTCATTTTGCACTCCCTTCGTAGAACTTTTAAGTGTGCTTTCAGTTCCAATGGTCGGTAATCATTCCTAAGGGATAATTTGCTCCTAATACACATGAATTTTTCGGCCAGTGTTTCGTTTGAGAATGTAAGAAGTATTGTACAGACCTGCTTGGTAGCCTCACGCAACAAAACTGCAGTCTATCAGTATGAAAATCGTTGGTCATTGCGGTCTAGATAGCCTCAAGCGATAACTTACCTGGTAACATTTTTGGGGCGTTTTATGCGCTCATGAACCTCAAAATGGACATGTTGAATAGAATTCCCAACGGATTGAAGATGCTCAGTTTTCGGTGTATCCGGAGTGTCAAACAGATACAAAAAGAAGTTAATTGCTCTAGAACTTGGTTGACAGGTTCAAACCTTTCCTTCAAGTGTAGTTTAAGCACATCAACCATCTGAATCACTTTAGAAGGCGTCCCAACCCAATCCCAACGACAGCCTCCAGCAGTATCAACTCCATTCTCCCTCCCTCCTATAAGTAAAAACAGTGACTGCAGTGCGCCTGCCTCGACTTCTGTACTGTGTGCTGCACCTAGTAGTCTGTTCACTACACTCGAGACTGTGAGCTACAGTCAACCAGCCATAGTGAACAACCCGGCAACGTACGCATCGGTCGCTGCCAAGCAAACACCGGAAAGAGCACCGGTAACCTTTGTGCCCGAACTAGAGAAAACAAAACTGACGCAGCACGGATGGCACACACCAAGGCCGTTCACAAATTCAACAAAAACACCAGAAACTAAGCCTCGAAATCCAAAACCAGTAGCCACCAGGCGCAACCATGGTGTCCTAAACGTTGTATGCACTAATGTCCCCGAATCCAAATCCAATACAATTAAGGGTAAGTTGACGGACGATCGAAATCAGTGGGTTTCCATCTGTACGTCGATCGGAGTCCATGCTAATCCCACGACATTAAAAAGAATCTCGCGCCACCCAGACGCGTTGCACTACGGCGAACCCCGGTTACTTCGAGTAACACTAAACTCGGCGGACGAGACTGAGGCCGTTCTGCTGTCCGCGAATCGTCTCCGCAACGACTCAAGTGGAGTGCGCATACTACCCGAAATCCCGTGGAAAGAACGTTCAGGGGATCCCGCCAACAAAGATAGGTACAGAATAAGTCAAGATAAGAAAACAATGATTGCTCACCGTGTTCCTGAGCTCACTGACTCCTCTTCCGACGATGCCCAGATGCATGACCCCGAGCAATGGCACTACATCCGGGAGGTTCTTTCTCTCGAAAATGTGGTGGTCACCTCGTTGACAAGGATCCCCGTATCACCAAACTATAAAGGATGCGGTCCCAGGCTCTTACAACTTGTGTTACAGTCGGAACAAATGGCACAAACCCTACTAGCGAACTGGATCAAATTCCGTTGCAGATTGCCAACGGAAATTCGTCTGAAAGCAGCAAGAACACCAACACCTTTTAATGACAATTCAGTAGAGGCACAACTCTTAATGAAAACGCCAGTTGCAGGACCCGACTCGGGGACGGTTTCAAGAGTAGCCATACTATCCGGAGGGGCCCAGCAGAGCACGAGCAAACACCAGGATTCGGAGCATCTGATACCTGCTTATAAATCAAATACTTCTCGAGAGTATGCAACCCATCCAAAAAACGATTAGTCGCTGACCCTTTAATGGTCGGCGTAACCTCATTTGCTTCATCCACCCCTCCAGTCGCCGGCCACTCACTGGTCGGCGAAACTTCACGTATGAGTTGTACAACTTCTGAAACATTGATTAAATCTGAGAAACTTTCATGTATCTACACCAACGCCCAAGGGCTCCTCAGTAAATTTACCGAACTTCGACTACGTCAGGTTGCGAATGCTTGGGACCTAATTTCTATTACCGAAATTTGGTTGCATCAAGAGGTGACTGATGCTGAGGTTGAGATAGCCGGAATGTCACTCATCCGGAACGACCGCCCCAGCAGAGGAGGTGGGGTCCTACTCTACTACCGCAGCGATCTACAATGTACCATAGTTGAGGACCTGGAAACACACGTTACCGACTCACTCTGGTGCCGTCTCCGACTGAGACACAACGATACATGTCTCATAGCTATCGTTTACCGCCCCCCAACATCCACACTGGAAATGGATTCCTGCTTGATCCGTGGCCTAAACAGAGTAACATGCACTAGGTACAGCCACACTCTCATCTCCGGGGACTTCAATCTACACAATCTGGAGGTTTCGGCATCGCCCAGTGAGCAGTTCAAAGCAGACTTGCAGGAACTGATCGCTAATATCCCTTTGTACAATCATGTCACCACGCCCACTAGATTCAGGACAGCAAACAAACCGTCCATATTGGACCTTGTGCTCACAAATGAAGAGCTCATGATTGAGAAGTTATTGATGGATAGTCCATTAGGTCTCAGTGACCACGTAGTAATAACTTTTGACTATGTGTGTTATGCAGAGTATCCATATGAACACTCGGAACTAACTCATACAATCACACGCTACCACGTATTGAAAGAACTCGCCGACTCAGCTGCTTGGGAATTCTCAAACAAAAGTCCCCTTGACAACGTTTGGGCAGAGTTCGTTAATAAGCTCAGCGACATCGTCAACAAAGCATCAGAGACCAAACCCCGGCGTCCCGCGAAAATGCCTTCAATTATAAGGAGTAGGACTCGCAAATGCCTGGCGATAAGGGATACAGCATGGCGTGCCTACAAGATTAACCCAGACTCAGAGACTTGGGGAAATTTCCTGACCCATCGCAACCATTGCACCGCACTTCTCCGTGAGGACAAAATAACGTATCAACAGTGCCTAGCCATAAAGTTCATGGCAAACAACAAACTGCTGTATAAGCATGTCAATAAGCTTCGTAAAGTGAAGCATGGAATACCCCCACTATTCACGACAGGCGGTAGAGTACAAAGCGCCGAAGAAGCAGCTAATGCACTGCGGCTGCAATACGCCCCAATTTTGGAACTCGCAACATCTACCTGTCCCATAATATCAAGCTCATTACCGACACCTTGGTTTCCAAATGTTATTTTCAACCCATCAATTGTGCTAAGGAAGTTACTCTCACTGCGCGAACATAGTTCTCCGGGAGCAGACAACATCCGCCCGAAGGCACTGAAGGCTGTGGCTAATAAGCTAGCTGAACCACTGTCACAGTTCTTTCAAAGGTGCTTTGATGAACAACGAGTCCCCACTATGTGGAAGTGTGGCATTATAACCCCTATTTTTAAAGGCGGTAGCCGTTCCGATACTGCAAACTATCGTCCAGTGACTCTCCTCCCTGTGCTCGCGAAGGTGATGGAAGCAGTCGTCGCTGAGGCTTTGATGGACTATCTGGAAAAATGCAACATCTTGGTAGTGGAACAGCATGGCTTCCGTCAACACCGGTCATGCACCACCAACCTACTTATTGCTCGAGGTAGTTGGACTGAAGTGGCCGATGATGGGGTCGGAGTCGACGTCATCTATCTGGACTTTTCCAAAGCTTTCGACCGCCTCGATCACCGCATCCTACTTCAACGGCTTCAGAGTTACGGAATCGGAGATCCTGTACTTGGTTGGATTGGCAACTTCCTTTACCAACGAAAGCTCCAAGTACGTGTTAGGGGATCACTTTCTAACCCAATTGAGGTGGAATGTGGTGTCCCGCAAGGCTCATTGCTGGGACCGCGCTTATTTCTGGTGTTTATCAACGACCTGGCAAGAGTCATCTCCTCAAACTTCCTGCTTTTCGCCGATGACGTCAAGATATGGCGGGCGATTAGTAACAAGGCAGATCAGGATCTGCTCCAACATGACCTAGATTGCATTTACGAATGGTCAAAGAGTAACAAGCTTCAATTGAACATGGCTAAGTGCAAAGTGATGCATCTGCGTCACCAGCTGGTGAGCGCCTACAAGATTGGAGACCACACCTTGGCAAAGGTTTCTCATGAGCGGGACCTGGGTGTATTGGTACAGGAAGATCTCGGGTGTTCCAAACAAGCAGAGAAGGCGACGAGAACCGGAAATCAACACTTCGGCCTTCTTCGCAGAGCCTTCGGTCGGTTTGAACCCTCAATATTTCCCCAAATGCTTAACGCCTACGTGCGCCCGCATGTGGAATATGCTATTCAGGCGTGGCAGCCGTGGCAGAAACAGGATCTCATTGCTCTCGAGACTCCTCAACGACGGGCAACCAAGAACGTCAGGGGCCTCTTTCATCTGCCCTATCAGCTTAGACTGAAATCTCTAAGAATGTACAGCAGTCGATATCGGCTTTTGCGGGGGGATCTCATAATGGTTTACCAGATTCTGAAGAACCCAAACCACATTTGCCGTCCGCTGCTGGAATTGAACCCCAACATTAAACTAAGAGTCACCCTCTGAAACTGACAATTCATTATAGCCGGCTTGAATGCCGTAGAAATTTCTTTTCTCTCCGCGTGTGTGAGCCTTGGAATGCCCTCCCTAATTATGTCGTCTCTGCTCCCAATCTGGCGATATTTAAAAAACGTGTTGACGATGCGTTGTCTCACTTACATTTACTTTTGTGACTTGTTAGCCAGGGGCTTCAAAACGCAATCAAACGGTTTCTTGCCAAACGCGCAACCATTGGATTTATGGATTTTTATGTTTAATACGCGAACATCTCCGCTATTTCACATAAGTCTTTGGTGAGTCCACCACAACGCTTTTCACTTTATTATGCAATTTATTTTCACAATAATTTCCATCCCACGGGACTTGTTAAGCGATGCTTTTTTACCCATAATAAACCATTGTCCATTGTCCATTGTAC
>CALYDF020005008.1:0-14787 GCA_944474145.2 Dicrocoelium dendriticum | reverse complement strand
ACAGCGTCTCTTAGCTTAGCTGATCTGTTGACCTATCACCTACCTTCACTGGCCTATGGATACACTCATCGACCCTATAGGCATACACCAATGACAAAGCGTCCGATTGGAATAGCTGCATCTGGCGACTGAGTCACTCCTAGCGCCAACATCTGTCGGTCGTCATAAATTCTGCATTTCTCTTCAGAAGTAGCTAATGGCCATTGGCCCCATGCATATGCGATGATCCAGTGTTTGTTAGTAGCCACCCCGTATCTTAATAACCTTTACTCCTCTAGAATATCTGCATCCAGTCCCTCCGCTGCCCTGCCACCAATTGAGCCTTAAGACTCTCGCAGCAATCTATTTATTTTCGCTTATTATGCCCCCTCTCGGATTACACCAACTACGTGCTGTTCATGCACCTGACAATCACTACCAACATTCTAACTCTCTTTGCTCTATCCCCACGCAACTATCGACTCATATCAAACGGATACTCGTACTTTACTTACTGGTGCAACGCTCTTGTCCCTACGCAGGCGATAGCAATCCACCTATACGGCTAATGATTCTATAGGATACTCAAAAGACATTTTCAGCATAATTATTGTTGCACAGTGTACATGCTTTTGTCTCAAGCCCAATGTTATAACACAAGACATTAACAGTATTCAATTCCATGCCTGTTCATTGAGTTCATTGAGTTGTAGAGAGCAGGAGGGAAATCCCTTGTCAGCCCCATCGATTCCGTGTCATACTGGGTTTGATGCGTGTCGTTGCGTTACGACGTTCCTCGGGGGTTCGTCGTAATTGCAGTGACAGCCGCAAGATTCCAGCATTTTCAGCGAATGTTTGTCTAGCAGCCGCTTGAAACTTTCCTCGGATGGAGCGTCTGCAATTGCTTTCGGTAAGCTGTTCCAGTCATTCACCACTCTAGTGGATAGGGTGACGTCCTTGCGAATTTTGTGTCTTCTTTGCCCTCGAGTGGAACAGTCAGTGTTGGGCCGGAAGAATTGTTGTAACTCACTTCCAAGTTCCCCTCGGAGGATGCGTCTAGTGTAGATGAGGTCACCCCGGCGACGGCGGAGCTCGAGGGAGAACAGATTTAGCTTCTGGAGTCGAATGGGGTACGGGAGATCATGTAGCCCCAGTACAGCTTTTGATGCACGTCTCTGAACCTTTTCCAGCACAGCGCTTTCAAACTTTGAAAGCGGATGGCTAGCTGGTAGGCCATATTCTAAGACTGGACGGACGTACGAAGTGAACAACGGTCGAAAGATCTCGGGAGTCATTCGAGCGAATGATCTTCTTAAAGCACCTACCAGTCTCCTTCCAGTGGCCACCTTCTTTAACGTGTCCTGCGTCGTTCTAAGGTCAGAAGTCACGATAACCCCGAGATCTCTCTCGTGGGTGGTATTCCTAAGGAGAAACCCACCAATGTGGTATGCACCGTAAGGTTCGGTGCCACCCATTGGGAGAACAGCGCATTTATCTCGGTTTACTGGCAGTTCCCACTTGATGGACCATTCGTGTAGCTGGTCTAGAGCCCCTTGTAATCTGTCCGCATCCTCAATGCTGGATACTGTTGACCAAAGCTTGAGGTCATCGGCGTAGATCAAGCAGTCGGTTTGTAGCGCAGTCGGTAGATCGTTAATGTATAGTTTGAAGAGCTCTGGTCCAAGCACTGATCCTTGGGGAATGCCACTAGTCATGGGCACTGGAGCAGAGAGGGTTTGGTTCACTTGTACGCGCATTGTCCTACCCCTTAAGAAATCGGCAATCCAGGAGAGAAGATTTCCTGTAATGCCAATTCCCTGGAGTTTATGTAGCAGTCGTACGTGTGGAACCTTATCAAAGGCTTTGCTAAAATCAATGAATATTACTTAACCCGTTTTCGTGTATCTATGGCTTCTGCCCATGTTTCCCTGGCGATGAGTAAGTTAGTGATGCATGAGCGTGCTCTCCGGAAGCCATGTTGAGCAGGTGAGATGAGGTTTAGATGCACACAGTGTAGCTGGAGAGCGTACTTGACTATCCGTTCCATAGTTTTGCATACGACTGAGGTCAGACATATTGGCCGGTAGTTGGCCGGGTCTTGTTTGTTTCCCCCCTTGTATTTGGGCAGGACGGTGCCTGCTTTCCAGGCTGTGGGTAGGCAGCCGACTTCGAGGGATTGCCGAAACACTTGGCAGAGAGGGACGGCGACGTATTCAGCTATCGTTCTGAGGAAGCTGGGATGCAATCCGTCCAGGCATGGGGAGGAGTTCGGGTCCAGTTCGAGTAGTAGCTTAGTGACTACTTCGGGGTTAATTTCAACTTCGTCCATTGAGGAGTGGTGTGCATGCAAACAGTTGTTGAGCAATGGTGACTCCACTGAGTAGACCGAGGAATATTGCGCAGCCAATAGATTTGCTTTTTCATCATCACAGTAGAGGACGATACCTTCCTTAAAAGAGGATAGAGCGGGGATTCCACTACCAGTTTTGGCATTTCGCTTCAAGTAGGCAAAAAGCTTCTTGGGACAGTTTTGAGATTCCATGGCCAGTCTATGTTCATATTGTCATCTTTTGTTGCTTTTTCTCAGGGTGCATAGGTTTCTGACAGTTTTGTACTCTAAGTAGCTCGACGTCTGTCCTGTGCTCTTGAAATGATCCCATAGTTTTCGACGTTTTTTCATTAGGGATCTTATTTCTTTGTCAATCCATGGGGGTCCTTCGGATGGTGGTCTGTTCTTGCAGTTTAGAACAAACTGTTCAATGAGCCGCATCATCATAGATCGTAGGCGTTCCCATGCGTCATCAAGCTCTAAGGATTGCGGGATACTCCAGTCTTGCGGTCTTCTCTCGGTTGTCTCCCACTTTCCCTTTTCTCTGAGGTCCGGGACATCTTGGAGATCTGGGATTGGACTGAGGAACAATTTTGGCCCAAGACGGACGTAACAACCCACAAGGACTGACATGGAGGATGGTAAAACTCCGCAAGGACCAACCTACAATCACCATAACCCTTGTCCAGTATGGAGAACTGGACATATCCTCATACTCCCATACATTATACATCTGAAAAATCTGGACAGCGGAAAAATTGAAACTTTTGCTCACCTGGACATACAACAAGAAGAAAAATCGCGATGTCCCTCTCCTCCACCGACCTCAAAAATCATGGCGATCCAGATCAAAATACCCGTCCAACTAACAGAGGAAATTAGAAGCCATTACCCCGCGAAAAACCGAAGGTGAAACCAGTCGTCAAGCGGCTTTGCCAGTTCAACATTAATGTGCAAATTTCTTTACGGCAGTGTTGCAGGACGTGGTGGGTTTTTGCCTGGCAAGCGTTCTCCCTATAAAAAGCCATAAATGTCTGTTTAACAACACTGCGACGCGGCGGATGTGACTCGCCACTGAATAAAGTCACAGCCCACAACTACATACTGGCAAATCGACTAGATTCACATATCAACTCTTCTTAACACCGTTTCAACTACACACGATTGAACCCGGAGTATCATCGTGATACACAACAGTTTTGAAACCTTGATCATGCCTAAGTTGGTGCGTCTCTATGAAACTGAGAATAAACTTTCTATTTATTTATTTTATCATGGACATACGACCAATTTTCTACTATTACTGCCACAGTTGCCATAAAATGTTTGTACAGTTGTACATATCTGATCATGCCTCCATGGGCGTGCCTCGCATAGTCGAGAATAAAGTATTTATTTATTTATTTATTTAGATCTGCTGGTTACCCAGCCCGACGTTGCTAGATATATTTCAGTGATTTCAGGACGCGTAGGTCGACGGCTACGGCATAGGTGACAATTGAACAGCATGCTAGCGCTAGTCGAAAGCATTTCGTACTGATCATGCTCAAATCGGTACAGGTCTCAGTGTACCAACCGTTTCATACATAGCACTGCGTGCCACCATACTCCTAAGTCAGCGGCTTTGGGCAGTTCACGCTGCCGTCTAATGTATTAGATCCGCTGATCAACGCAGCCGAAGATACATTAGCTCCGGTAATCAGTGAATCCGACATGACACTATTAAAGTGTGTGAAACAAGTATCAAATCGTAAAACTCTCAAGCTGTTACCTGCAGGGCGATTAACAGCAACAGTCAGGGGTTAAACCAAGGTACAAAACTGGTTACAAAATACAAAATACCGGGAGAATATCCAGGGGCTGTACCCGAAAAAGATGGACGAGTTTGGTAAGTACCCGAGAACGGGTACCACGTAATCCGAGGAAAACGATTTCATTGGTGTGTAGACAGCAGGAGGTGAGACCTTGTCAGCTTCGTCGATTCCGAGTCAGTGCAGGTTTGACGCAATTGGCTGCGGAGCGGCATACCTCTGGGGATCGTCGCCGTTGCAGTAGGAGCAGCAGAGCCCTGTGGTACTCATCAGCCAGCAGTCAAGCAGCCGTTTAATACGTTCGTTTGTCTGTGCATCAGAAATGAACTCCAATAGGCTGTTCCACTCATTCACTATACGAATTGATAGGGCAACCGCTAGAAGGACGTGAAGTATTCGGCTCTTGTATAACTTTCACTTGTGGCCTCGTATCGAGCCCTCCAAGTTGAGCCGAAAGGGCTTTTTGCCTCACTCCCAAGTTCTCCTCTTAGGATCAGTCTGGTGTAGATAAGATCTACACGGCGCCGACGATAATCCATTAGGAATATGTTCAGCTTTCTCAGTCGAAGAGGATAAGCAAGACCATGAAGCTCCATGACGGGTTTCGAGCCACGCCTCTGAACTCTTTCCAGCCAGTCGCATTCTGATTTTAAGAGGGACTAGTTTGCTGGAAGCCAATACTCAAATACCGGTCGGATATGTGACGTGAACGGAGTTTCGCAAATTGCCGATGATACTGGACTACGGCAGCCGTAGTGTACCCAGCCTCCTGTTTGCGGCCGCGACCTCACTCTAGGTGCCTTAGGAAGTTTTAAGGACATATGACATGATAACCCTCAGATCCTTCTCGTGCAGCACATGCTTGAAAAGATATACAACAATGTGGTGGACACCGAATAATTCCGGGCTACTAATCGGAAGAACAGCACATTTGTAGAGGTTAACGGGTGGTTGACAATTCATGGACCAACCTTGCAGCTGGTCCAGCGCCGTTTGGTGTCTGTCCGCGTCCTCAAGACTAGCTACTTCTGACCATAGCTTGAGATCATCAGTTTAGATTAAACAGTCGGCTTGAAGAGCTGCATGGAGGTCATTAATGTATAGCTTGAGAAGTTCCGGCCCAAGGACCGAGTCTTGTGGGACTCGGCTAGTCATAGGCGGAGCCAAACAGCGCTTGGTTCACCTTCGCTTGAAAGGTCTGATCTCTCAAGAAATCCGCAACCCATGCAAGAACATTTCCAGTGTCGCCATTTCCCTGGAGGTTGAACAGAAGTCGTTTGAGTGGGACATTGTCAATGGCCTTGCGGAAGTCAATGCAGATAACATCCAGGTGTCTCCGGTTGTCTACCGCCTTGAGCCATGCTTCTTTGGCAAAAAGCAGGTTAGAGACGCAGCAGCAAGCTCTGCGGCATCTGTGCTGAGCGGAAGAGATGGCGCACAGGCTTTCGCAATGGGTATGGAGGGCGCGCTTGACGATAGGTTCTATGAGCTTGCAGATCACAAACTTCAGGCATATCAGCCGATCGATTGCAGGATCGTGCTGGTTCAAACCTTTGTACTTAGGAATTACAGTCCCTGCTTCCCAGTCAGGTGGTAGGCGTCCGTCTGCAAGCGAACGCCGGAAAACTTTAGGATTCGGATCAGCAAAGTTTTCTGCAACCATCTTGAGGAACAGCGGGTGAAGTCCATCAGGGCCCGGTGCCGAGTTAGGGTTCCGTTCAAGTCCCGACTGTCTCGGGATTGATTTCAACTTGCTCTAGAGGAGGATAATGCATTGCCAGATCGTCAGTGGGTAGTGACGGTTCCACGGAGTAGATCGAGGAGTACTGCGAGGCTAGTAGTTGAGCCTTCTCATCATCTTCGTAGAGCACTGTGTCCTTCCTGGCAGGATAGAGCAGAGATACCACTGCCAGTCTTGTTGTTTCGCTTCAGGTACGAGAACAGATGCTTCAGGCAGGTTCGTGCTTGCATGACTAGGCTGTGTTCGTATTGTGAGCTCTGTAAGCCAAACCAACATTGTGCAACTGATGGCCGTCATGAATGCGGCACCACGGTACCACTGAGGCGCCGTCATTGTCTCAGATAGCTCCGATAACGTCTACCTTGGGGCAGGACCTCGAATGTAGTATTCCTCCACCCCCGTACGCCAACTGGAGCGATCTGCACGTGAGAGTTAATATCCTGTTATTCTAATCTCAGCGTCGTGGATCCCTGTTGATAACCAGGTCTCGGTGAAAGCCAGTAACTGGTTGCTGCTCACTAATGAGAAGAGGAATCACGTCGAGCTTATTTTTAAGGCTGCGTACATTGGCAAATATCACTAGTGAACCACTATTTAGACGTGGGGTCTGCGTAGCAGAAGCGTTGGCTTCCAGCGAGTTCCCTGAGTTTTCTGAACAATGCGAAAATCCACAATGTGGTGATCATTTCCGCCGTTCGCACGGTGAGTTCGAAGTTCGCTGACGGCTGGTCATATTCTGACTCTGGAAAAAGGTCTTTCAGAACAAAGAAAGTTTCTCCTTTGAGACGCAATGTACGCCTGAGGATGCGGCGACATTCATCCGCATCCTGACAGACGGCTATTAACAGGTGGGTCTTGGATAGATCATCCTGCTTTATATCTAGACGGAAAGCAGAGGTGATGTTGATACCCTACTCGCCTTCATCGAATAGGATGGATACAATCCGCTACATCATCGTCATCATCATACACATCAGCTAGAGGTGGGGAACACCCCAGCTTCTGTGCCGCAATACATAGAAGAAAGGAGAAATAAGTGCAGCTTGTGCAAGCTGGCTGAGCTACCGGTAACGAATAGGCATCGTTCCGGTAAGCTACCAGCCGGCTACTGTGCATCAAAAAATTACTATACAAAATTATATAAGGCCATCCGCTTCAAAAATGTCTGGTCGTCAAGAATACTTTCAGCTGATGATTCGTTGTCGGATTTAGGAGCATTCGTAATTATTAAGAGACGCCGACGAGGTGTTTTGTTTCCTCCTGAGACACCTGGCTTTTGTGGGACTGGCTTTTATTTAATAAGACGTTCAAGTTTGGTAACTGGCGATAATGCGCTACACTTGCGTTGGGTTAAATTTTGCTTTTGGTCTTGAAACTGCTTTTTTTGTCTGTCTTGACCGGGTTCATCGCGGAAGTTTCTGCAGCGTTTATCGCCGGCAAAGCAGCATAGGTCCTTGTCGTTATTTTTGGCTTAGTTGCATCCAACTGGTCTTCGCGGACACTACCCTGCTTTAGTAGTGCACCGTCTGAGGTAGTGAGCCGGCTCCGACTTTGCTCCGGATTGCCAGGACCGACGGACCATAGTGTTCCTGCCAATGTTGTGGAGGAGGCACGGCTTCTTTTCCCTTGGGGGTAGAGTAACCAAACACTGGCAGGTACACAGATGAAACAAGAGTTTCCCAGTCAGCGTTAGACAGAGCTTTTGCAGGAGCAGTAGGTACGCTGGAGAGGCTTAAGCTTATCAGAAGTTTTGTCGCTAACCACTGCTAGACACGGCTCGCAGTGAAAGCTTATGCCCTTAGTGGCAGTGTGCTGAACACAGTGGTAGAGAGTTTGACCAATGTCACAGCACCCTGTGTGCATCCAACGCTCACAGAGGATGCACTGGACGGTCTTTGACCGGGAGGTGCCACCTTTGCCACAGTCAAAGGACTTGGACGTCATAATTGAGGTGCAAAGGTTGACAACAAGCAAATTTTGTTGCACGTGTTTACTGAAACACCTCTCCTCACGATATATGGAAACAATTTGACCAAAGTCAAATTCTGTTCCCAGTGGTTATTCAAAAACTGTTTTCAACGGTATTTCGGCTTAGAAATCGAATCGGTATGGCGAGAGCGTCGGAATACATTGGAACATTTTGTTTAATGGGAATTAAAGCTCGAGATTTACATGACACATTGGGTAAAAAGAGTTCGGGTCGGATCTGATGAAAGGCCAAACAACCTTATAGCGGGTTGGATTTGCGTGTTAGCCGTATCTTCATCAGGCTTATGCGGCATTTAAACAGAATACACGCCGGCTCAAAGCGTGACATCTCACCACGCCCTCCGAAACGGCTATGGAAAGGAAGTAGGTACAAGAGAAAAGGGAAAGAAACTTCATCAGGTAGAAGGTAGTTATATCAGGGAATAGCGCGGTATAGCTCGGCTAGATGATAATCCAGGCGGGTCTTAAAATACGCAACAGTGGGTGCCAAGGCTAAATCTGCAGGCGAAGCATTCCACGGTCGGCAGATTCGCAACGCGAAATAGTGTCGCCTGCAGTTCAGCCGACTGTGCTGATGGGTGAGCCTCAGTGGGTGGCCACGTACGTGGGAGCACGATTGGTGCAGTGTAAGCAGGTGGCGACAAGGCGGTCCAGGGTTGGAGAAATCATAAATACAAGGGTCAGGTCGCCCCATAGACGTCGGTAGTTAAGTGAGTAGAGGCCCAGACAGTGAAGTCCTTGTGGATAATCCAGGTGCTGGAGACCTCGGACCAGCTTTGTTGCTAGATGTTGTGGGGCTTCGAGTATAAGTTGGTCCTTCAACAACCAGGGGTTTCAAGCGTGCATAACAAATTTCAAGTGTGGTCGAAGAAAAGCTTTGAGGAGGAGGCGGAAATTGTTAGGATCAATTCCACCGAAGGCTCATTTCAGCAATCCCACCATGCGGTTAGCAGAAGCAGCTGCTTTCCGGCAGGAAGCGGATACGGAAAGACTCGTCCGGGTACTGACATTCAAGTCCTCTTCGGCTGAAGAGCTCTGGATGGTAGAGGCTTACAGGTAATACATAGAGAAAAGCGGAAGGGCGGGTAGAAATGACACGACATTTCGAAAGGTTAAATGGAAGGTTGTTTTAAATGAAACACTGATATAGACGGTCGAGGTCCGTCTGAAGTGCGTGGGCATCGTCCGGAAGATTAAATGTGCGCCACAGCTTCGCGTCATCCACATATAGCAGCGGCGAAGACTTCACTTGCAGTGTGACGTCATAAATGTAGGCTAGGAAGAGGTGCGGTACGAGAACAGACCCCTGCGGAACTCCGCTTGTGGCAAGGAGGCGGGGAGACAACATTCAGTGGACGCGTACTTGGAAGGTACGGTTTTGAAGGTAGTTCCGGACCTAGTCCATCAAGGCCCATGAAAAGCCCTAAGACAACAGTTTCTGTCGAAGAACGTCGTGGTCAACCTTGTCGAAGAATGTCGTGATCAACCTTTTCTAAGGTTTCGGCGAAATCCAGGAATGTAACATGCGTTTCTAGACTACAGACGGCAGTAGTCGTCCAGCTATCCCTGGCATGTAGCAGGCTACTCCAGCACGACCGTTGCAGCCGGAAACCATGCTGGCAATCGGAGAGCAGTTTCTGGGCCTCCATGTGGTCTACTAAAGCGTCTGCGATGATCGTTTCCATCACTTTGGAGATCGTAGAGGGGAGAGTTATCGGTCGGTAATCGGCCGGATCTTTGCGGGTACCGACTTTGTAGATCGGTGCAATAGTCCCATATTTATCACCATTGGGAACTTTACCTTGAGATAAGAAGTGGGTGAACAGCTCCTCTAGGGGTAAAGCTAGAGCTGCAGCGCACGCTCGCAAGAGCCTTGGTTGGAAACCATCAGCGCCGCGAGAGACCGTTAGCCGCAGGGATTTGAGTTTCGCCAGGATCATCTTAAATAATGAAACGTACAGTCGTCATGGACATTGGGGGTGAAACCGAAGAAAGTACTATCGTTGTATGCATTGATGGAACGGAGAAGGTGGATGCGTACTGCTGGCATAGGACTTCCGCTGCCTCGTTCACTGGCTTCGTGAGCCCTGTAAGGTTGTCATTGCGGTGACACCGTGCTTGATTTGTCGAAGGCTGCTGCCAGGACCATACAAGACTTTGGGATTGAGCGAAAATTCACGTATAAGCTGACGCTGACGCTCACACTTATCTTCTCGTAAAAGATGGACTCATTGGTTACGGATGGATCGGTAATATTCCAACTAATTAGCCGTTGGATGCGAGCGATAGTTTCTCCATGCTGTGTCCCTAGAGGTGATCCACCTCCGTGTACTACTTTGGATGAGTGCTGGGCGTCTCTTCCCTATGAAAACTTGTTTGCAGGTCGTTGTGTAGATACAGGCGTGGCCCGTTTGATTGATGAGCGCGG
Source organism: Dicrocoelium dendriticum (assembly GCA_944474145.2). NCBI lineage: Eukaryota > Metazoa > Platyhelminthes > Trematoda > Plagiorchiida > Dicrocoeliidae > Dicrocoelium > Dicrocoelium dendriticum. The sequence goes on along the minus strand of CALYDF020005008.1, from coordinate 4,510 downwards.
GGGTAACTAGGGTGCTGCCGGTCAACAGATGACCGGCAGTGCACCATGTTTTGGTTTAGAGGAGTGGAGCCGCTAAGGTTGGTAGTTGGGGAAGCAAGGTGTTGGTCGTCGGAGCACAGATGGGTGCTGGCGCCTGGGTCGTTGAAAGTCTGCAGGTTGGAATGTGTAGGTGAGTAGATTACTCTAGGCAGTGAGGCAGGTTGTTCGGTGATGGACCGTCTGAGGACGGTTTGGTCAGTGTGTCGGTACCGAGTTGGCTGCTGCTGCTGCTGCTGCTACGGGTCTGCGCGAATATGTGCGCCTCGGCACCGGGTGCCCATCAGGACGCAGACAGAGATCTGGTGGTGCTCATCTTTTTATTAGCATATCAGACGGTGAGTGCATCGGTTGCCATGCTAGCGGTGAGGAATGTCACTTTCAGGACGAGGTAGGTGGTGAACGTCCGTTGTGACTATGTTAAATAAATAAATAAATAAATAAACTTTTATTCTCGACAATGCGAGGCACACCAGTACAGGCATGATCATGTTTAGCTAACATAATGTGATCAAAATGTACAAAGAGTACATGTTTGGCATAACAGTGAATGTAAGTGTATGGGTGTATATATGTATGGAATTGTCTATGAATGTAGCTTGTATTTTCGAAGGTGCCGCAGAATTCTTGGCTGTTTGTTATTGGTAGGAATGTGAGAATAAGCGATCGATGTCCGTGAGTTGGATACCATTTTCCGGACGTCCACTGCCCAGTGACTTTATTTTGTGGCGAGTCACATCCGCCACGTCACAGTGTTGATAAGCAGACATTTGTGGCTTTTTATAGGGAGAACGCTTGCCAGGCGAAAACCCACCACGTCCTGGAACACTGCCGCCGAACTATTTGCTGGAACGGGTTAAACCCGAACCACCCAGCTGGCACCACGAGGAGGTTGTTCGGCTAGCCAATATTTAGTGTCTGCTGAAGGAACCGCCATTGATTACAGTTTTGCTGTTGTCATTGTTGTAAGGTTGCGCCAAGGACATGCAGTTCTGGGATACCATGCACTATGATAGGCATGGTTGAGTGGGTGGCGTCAGTTGCTGCCTGCGCGCTGCCTGTGCGCTGCCGGTGCTTAAGCCAATGGAGGTCGGAGAAGATACGAATTTGGTAAACGCCGGGGGACGCGTTGTTTCGGCGTAGATGTGCTGACAACAGGACATCCTTCATAGCCGGGTCTGGCTGCAAGTCAACATGCAGAAACCTTGGCTTACCGGTGCTCGGAGATGAAGAGTGGCTAGGCAGTCTGGAAAGACTAATGGGTTTTGTTTGAGGGAAGTTTAACGCGCTACCGATTGAGCTCCACACCTGTTGAATTGCCATCCCTACTGTTTGCGGGTGACTTGAAACTCTGGTTCACGATAACGATCCGATTCGTCCACTGACCCTACAGGGAGCTCTGGATAGACTTTGGGACTGGTCAATTTAGTAGTAGTTGCCCGCTAATTTAGCGAAATGTTCCGTTTTACTTGTTGGTCCGAAAGACCCGCCGACGTGTTACTTGCTTGGAAGCAACGAGGTACCGCGAGTTCAACTCCAAACTGACCTCGGTGTTTGGCTTCCATCCGACTCTAAGTCCAGTGAACACTGGATGACAGCTGCTCGCAAAGGTTTCAAAAGCTTGCAGATGATCTGCAGGTCATTCGGGATCATGACGGCCAGAATGTTCGTTAGACTACTTTTGGCTTTTGTAAAGCCGCACTCGGGATGCTGCTTTCAAACTTGTCCCACATGCCTGCTTCGTGATAAGATGACCGTTGGAAGCGTCCTGCGGTCGGGGCCGAAGGTGATGCACGGCTTAAAGAAGCTGACGTACCCGGGGAGGCTACGTAAATTAAATGTTTTCTATGTATTACAGGCGGCTTCGGAGCTACTTTGTCCTCACATATCGTATATTGATGGGTCAGATTGGTCCCGATTTGACTGAACTGTTTCGCCCAACTCGAGTGCCAACCCTTCGTGACCACCCATTAAAGTTGCACAAACCCCCCGTCTGACCGGGTTGGGCAGCTTTTCGGTTATCGCGTAGCGTCATAGCTTATTGGAACGCATTGCCTGCACCGACGGTGAAAGAGTTCGAGCATCGACTTGACGCTCTCGGTCTGCAGTTTAGCCTTTCCCTTCCTGTCTTAAACTTTTCTTCGTCTACGACGGCTTACGCTTCTTTAACTCATGTTAACTTACATCTTAATACCTCTTACGACATTCGCTAAGCTTATCCTCTCTGTTACCTTTCCTTTACTGGCTCTACTGTTTTCTTTCATTCTTCTCGTGGCCTGCACAGCGGAGACTGTTAGTGCAGGGCACGTGGGCATTGTTTGGTTGACCATGTGAATCGTGTGTGTTGATTTGCCTCTCCATTGGCACATCAAGGCACCGGCTTACCTGTTGGATCAACGACGTTTTCCAAGGTGGAACATTTGCGGGATTTTCCTACTGTTCCGGTCCCACTTGAACTTGAAGATGAACTCTCCGGCCGATCGCCAGAATCAGATTCAGATGGACTGGAACGATAGGAAAATTCGTTGAGTGTTCCTTCTTGAGCAAATCGTAGAGCCAGAAAATGATAGGGTGCTAGGTTTTGATAGATCTAAAACGAAACACCCGAAGCGCACCCTGATCAACCAATTACTGCCCACGTTCCCTGCACTAGCAGTCTCCGCTGTGTAGGTTACGTGAAATAAGAAAGAAGTAAAAAGTAAATGGAAGATAAAGGAGAATGAAAGTCATTACAATGAAGGATAACACCAAAGAGTGAAGAGAATGACAGAATAAGAACTAAAAGTTTGAAGATGGAAATGATCAGAAGAATGGAAAGGTTTCGTGTTACCACCCAAGTGCGTCTAACTGACGTTCGAAACTCTTAACTTAGGTTCACTGATTACACTTTCTGGAAGCGAGTTCCAGCGCTCGATAACTTTACGCGATAACCGAGTTTCTGCCCTGATCCGGTCAGAACGCGGCTTGTGTAGCTTTGTGGGATGACCGCAAAAACAAGGCAACCTATCCGGACTAAATAGCCAGCTCGAGTCCGGTCCAACCTTCCCTGGTAAAATGCGGTAAGTAAGGATTAAGTCTCCTCGAATCCGTCGGTAGTGCACTAAATACATACCCAAGCTAAGTAGACGCTCGGGGTACGATTGCCCCCGTAACCGCACGAGCAATTTGCTAACTACTCTCAAAACACTATCGAGCTCCATTTCGTCACGAACAAGGTAGGGCGGGCAAGCCTGGACGCAGTATTCCAGATGGGGCCAAACGAAAGTTGAGAACAGCTTCCTAAATATGTCGGCAGTTAAGACCCCGAAAGAACGGTGTATTAAACACAACATGCTGAAACCCCTAATAGCGGCCTTCTTCCAGTTATCACCAGAATGCAAAGAAAAAGGAATGGACGACACCTATGGCTACCTGGTTGGAGACAAGGGGAGTTCGACCTCACCGAGTACGTAGCTCGAAGTCGGGAATGTTGCTCCTATTTGAAGGACGGAACACTTAGGCTGATTAATGGGCATTAGCCACAAAGTAGACCAGCCCCGCGTCTGTTCAGGGCATGCTGTATGGCCTCAAAACCCCCAAGAACGTTTACAACCTTCCATAGCTTAAGGACATCAGCAAACAATAGGGATGATACACCAAGCTCTCCTGGGAGATCGTTTACGTAGCTGGAGAACAGCATCGGTCCAAGGACCGAGCCCTGAGGGACACCGCTAACGACCGCTTGCTTAGAGGATAAGCTGCGACCCACACGTACACACTGCTCTCTTCCCTGCAGGAACGCAGATACCCAGTGAAGGGCACGGCCAGATACTCCGTAGGAGCTCAGCTTTTGTGATAGTCGCAAATCTACGAAGTCTACGAAAAGCACATCCACTACGTGGCCATTGTTCATTGCCTCGGACCAGGCTTTACGATCAACCAACAACTTCGTCAGACACGAAACACAACTCTGGAATCCATGTTGCGCAATACTGAGTAGATTAAATCCATTCAGGTGACCTTCCAACGAATCTCTCCCCAGCTTTTCAAGCAGTTCGACCACGTCGCTAGTCAGACTGACTGGCCTATAATTGATTGACAGACGCCTGTCACCACTTTTAAAGATAGGACCGATGACAGCCTCCTTCCATTCAGAAGGCAATGTACAGCTGTTAAGTGACTTCGAAACACTATCGTCAGCGGTCCACTTAGTTCCCCACCAACGCATGCGGAAGCTTCGGGCGCATTGCATCAGGTCCAGCTGCGTTGGAAGGTTTCGGTTCTTGCAGCAGTTTAAGGATTTGCGTTTTCACCACAGTAAACAGCTAAATAAGAACATTCAGGTGCCCTGGGGACAAGCTCAACGAAACTCAACGCAGGAACACGTACAGAAGCCCCTGAATACTGTTCCCCAAGTAAACGAGCGTTATCTCAGTCCGAATGCACACGAGTTCCATCAGCCCGCATCATAGTTGGAACTACCGAAGTTGAACCA
>CALYDF020005007.1:0-14803 GCA_944474145.2 Dicrocoelium dendriticum | reverse complement strand
TTCCGTGTGTCTAGGCTACCGAATGTCAGCAAGCCTTCGACAGGAACAAGTAGTCACTAAGCTTAGAACTGATGCCAACGCACTAGAATCCATAGCTGCTAATTATAGTGGCATCAAGTGCATCCAGCTATGGAGTTTTAGCTCTCATCCCCCCCCCCCGTTTTCGCAGACTTTTCTGAGCAACCGATCGCTTATGCCACTTTTTCACTGACAGCAGCAGAAAAACACAAATAACCAAATTGGAAAGGAAGCTCACGCTATTGTGTTTGCAGTGAAACATTTCCCCCAACTATTATATGGCTCTCACTTTTCTTTACTAACGGACCGCAAACCGCTTCTTGCTATGTTCGGCTCAAAGACAGGACTTTCGGTATGCACGACCAATGGTCTGCAGAGATGGGCAACAAGTTTGCTGGGGTACGATTTCAACATCAATACCGATCGAGGAGCGACATTTGTCAGTCCAATAGCGCTGTCACCATTGTTGAACCAACAGCAGTCTGGCGATTCCCCGGTTTGCTTATGTAAAATTCTAACTAAAAGGAGTATTGCATTGTAGACCCAGGAGGCCGATACAGATTGTTGTATGGATTGCTGGGTTCGATTGCTTAAGTTGAGCATTGCCATTTTGCTTTGCGCTCGCTTCGACTGCAACGCGCAATCGCCTTGTGCACTGTACACCCTGCTTTCCCCCAGCTAGCGGAGTTCAACGGTGTCGCTGTTTAGAGCTAGGCAAGAGGGAACCTTTTGTTGCACAAATGAACGTTTCCCTGCAACCCGATCTGTCTTCTGAAATCGCTCTCCGGACTCCCGTTGAAGGCAGCTCGCTAAACTGGTGACCCCGAGTTCGGAACAACTTCGAGGCCGAATATTGTAAAATTTTCACCAGGGATACCGTTCCATTTATTTTTTATATTCCGTTTGTATTGTATACGGTTGTATGTGTTCATATCCATTTTCTCAAACTATGGATTCTGTATACCACGAGGCAATGCCTTCCGTTAGTGTTTTATCTCTCTCTCTTCTACCAGTTTGGAACATGGATCCCTTTTGTGGTTTGCGTATCTTAAGGCAGAATGGTATAACCACCAAATTACTACCGGTTACGTTAAGTACAGCAAGATCAAGATGATATCAACGCAGGTTAAAGACGTCATCAGTTCAAAAACTGAAAACGGCTATGAGGCCCTCAAGGACACCACGATTAAGCGTGCAATGAGCTCTGAGAAATTTCGGCTATCGCAACTATTCAGGGATCATCAGTCGGGCGACAAACTGCCCTCAACCCTACTACGGGAGATGCAGCAGCTGCTTGGTTTATCAACGATGGACAGGACTTTATTCCGTGAACTATGACTACAGAGGCTATCGGAAAATTCTTAAGCAGTTCTTGTTATCGTTATCTCCGTATCGCTCATCCGAATTAGCTGATTTAGCAGATCGGGTCATCGAACAATCACAACCACAATCCGACTCCAGCCCAGAGCACTTATATCACTGGCTTACAAAACCAGTATAGAGACCCTGCAACCAGAGATTGCGACATTTAGTTGCTAAGTTCAACAGCTCACCATCAACCGTCGTCGTCACAGCCGATCCGAATCCCCCTCCAAACGCTCCAATTCCAGCAACAAGCTGGCTGGGTGTTGGTACCACCATGGATTTGGTACCGCAGCTCGTATTTGTATCACGCTTTGCAGCCTCGCCGAGAAGTATGGAAATATCTCGGTCGGCCCGTAATGGGGACGGACGCGACCGGTCAAAACCAGTCACCTCATCCGCGTTAGAGATTTAACTTCCGGCACCTAGTCGGCACCGGAGCCGAAATTAGCGGTATACCCCGTAGCTCAGATGAGGAAGTCTCACCGTTGCCGACCAGACTACATGCCGCCAATGGCACACACATCGCAACTTTCAGCGAAAGGCTGCTAACGTTCAAAGTAGAATTCCGGCGAACCTTTCGCTAGCTTTCCATAGTAGCAGCCGTGACGTTTGCCATCACAAGCATAGACTTTCTTCAACAATTCGACATTATCGATGACGCTAAAAGGAAGAACCTCATAGACTCTAGGACAGCTCAGTGTTATCGGGACTAACGCCAACGCGGCTGCTATCACTCTCATTCATGCTTTACCTCAAGCTTCACAGCCTTTTAAACAACTTCTCAACAAGCATACTAAACTCGTTCGCGTTCCGAACGATTTGCCTCCTGTGACGTCAAACGTCATGCTTCACAGTTGCACTAAGGGTGGATCTGTTTCGGCCAGCCCTCGCAGAATATCCCTGGACAAGCTCAAAGCTGCTAAGGCGGAATTCGAGCAAATGCTGAAACGGTGAATAATCCGCCCGTCCAAAAGTCCATGTGCATTACCATTACACATAGTACCCTAGAAATCCGGTAACTGGCGCCCCTTTGATGACTACAGGGCACTTGTCGAAGTTGGTTGGTGGCATCCGGTCTCCGATTTGTCTATCACTGTGGCCAGCCACATGACACCTGCGCCTACAGAGGGACCATGGGTGGCTTGCGCTGTACCACCCACAGTTCCATCCACACACCCCATATCCAGTGTAAACCCAAGGAATAAGACCGGGAGGCAAGTGGATGGGAGTCACGTTTCATCAATGGAGCCGTCCCACACCCCATCATAGGCAAACACAAGCAGACTGTATTTGGGGAATCAAGCACACACAGGACGGTGGCTGGACCGTAGTCCGCTCCACACAGAATGCATGGAACCACTCTTCGAGCCTAGCACGGCTACAAGGACCCTGCATCTAGTCCCCTCCAGAAACGACCAACTGTCTCCTGGAGCCAGTATGGACGAAGTTGTGGGTAATAGACAGGTAGGCACCTTGTCAACATGCACATCAAGCGCAGCCACACCGGGGATATCAGGCAAAAGCCAATCACTTGAAATGACAAGCTGAAATAAAATAAATCCAATAATGCATACAGATACGGTGGCATCTCTTTGCTAAATTAGCATATGAAGTAAGTTGGTTAGCAATGAATCCGCGATAAGTAAGAAATGTCCACAAGTTACTTAAAAATATTACATACGCAACGAAGTTATCGGAGATAAGCGCAATTAGTGTAAGCAACGTGGCCAGTTAATAGAACATTATTCAGGTAGCCAGAATAAACCAAATAAAGTGGAATAAAATTTATCCGGCTTAAAATGCCCTAGTTTAAGTGTAAGTTGGTTTAGCTTAACTGCGGTGAAGAAGCATCAAGAATACGTCAGCCTCAGCGTGGGGCACCTTATCAAAGTTACTGGCCCTGATAAATACGCCATTCCTCACATGCACGACTTAACCTCTTTGCTAGCTGGTAATGATCGTTAGCAAAATCGACCTAGTTCTCGCCTACTACCAAATAGCTGTGGCGCCAGACAATATTGTTAAAACAACAGTCCTCACGTCATTTGGCCTATTCGAGCACATTAGAATACCGTTTGGTCTCAGTAACGTTGTTCAAGCTTTTCGGCTTTTCATTCATAAGAAAACGGGGGATAGGAAAGTGTTTATACATATTTAAATGACATTCTCATCGCCAGCTGTTCTGACGATGAATATCTTCATCACCTGGACGTAATTTTCCCACGACAGACCCAGTATGCGGTTACCGTCAAGCCCGGTAAATGCGCGCTTCGTCAAAGCTCCATCGCGTTTCTTGGCCGCAGAATATCCGCCTGTGGCACTGAAACTCCGTTAGACAAAATCCAGGCACTGAAGGACTATCCTGCTCCTAAGAACGGCTACCCAGATTCCTTGGCCTGGTCAACTACTACCGACGTTAAATTCCCAACTGCGCGAGCACAATGCAACCAATGACTGACTTACTCCAGACTAAACAATGCTCTTTGCATTTTTCAGACGACACTAGATTGTCTTTCGAGAAACTCAAATATGCTAGCTCCAATATGGCGTTACTCGTTTACCCAGACCCAGCTGCGCAACTTCCTCTTACGACTACCGCATCAGACACAGCCGTCGGGGCAGTTCTTCATCAACTCATCGACCATGGATGGATACCTCTAGCTATTTTTACAGAAAGTCTGCAGCTTGCCGAATTTCGTTAGAGCAATTTCGGTAGGGAGCTACTAGCAACCTACTTAGGTATCTGACACTTCCGTCACTAGTTAGAGGGTTGAACTTTTACAGTTTTCATAGGCCACAAGCCATTGATCTACGCAATCAATGGCGCAACAGAAAAGTACACTCAGCGAGCAACTAAACACCTAGACTACGTCGCTCAGTTCACGACAAAAGTAAGACATGTCTAATGTGCTCTTAATCCTGTTGTGGACTCTCTATCACGACTTCATCAGATAAGCTTAGTTCCTGGCACCATCCTCGACCTAGCCGTCATGGCTGCTGACCAACAAGCTGATCCCGACATAGACAAACCTAGACGCAGCACCTATTTGTAACTACGCGAAGTTGTTGTAAGGTCATCTGAGTGGGCCATTATTTGTGCCGTCTCACAAAGTTCACCCCGCCCTGTAGTTCCTAGGACAATGCACCGACTAGTGTTCAACGCTTTACACAACCTATCGCATCTCAGCATACGTGCTTCGCAACAGCTCGTAACCGAACGCTTCTTATGGCCCCATGTCAACTGCGCATTTGAAAAGGCGTATGCTTACAGGGTCAGCGCGCCAAGGTATACAGAGGCACCACAAGCCTACTTGGTGCATTTCCATCCCAGACTCTCCTTTTGCGCACCTCCATGTCAAGCTGGTCGAACTGTTGCGACAATGCAAAAGCTACGTGTACCTCCGCACCTGTCGTCAGATTTACACGTTATCCAGAAGCGATGCACACAGCCAACTGCTCATCTGCGATAGTTGCACAAGCATTTCTGGAAGGCTGGGTGGCTCAGTTTGGTTGTCCCAGCGTAGTCAATACCGATATCGGATCCCACTTTGAACGATCCAGCACAACCGAATCACTACGTAGCACACCGCAGCTGACGGAATGGTAGAAAGGTTCCACCGACAACTCAATGCATCATTCTGTTCCCAATCTAGCACATTCATGCAAGAAGCAATCCCGTTGGTTCTCTTAGTAATAAGGAACACGATTCAGGAGGATTTTCCCACCACTCCATCTTCGCTAGTCGTTGGACGTACACGACGCTTACCTGGTGAACTTGTCTCACGAATAGCTCCAACAAGCTTCGACTATGGCGACTACGCAAATCGCCTGTGAAAATCAGAACACAGAGCTTGCGTACAAATGTGGACGAATGCTTAACCACCTACACGCACGTATTTGTTCGCACCGACAGCGTACGCCGGCCCCTTTTACCTCATTATGCTGATCCGTACGGATCATATGCAAATTCCACATTACGTTTACCATTGACCAAAAATGTAAGACTTAGACGATCAACATCGATCAAATCAAACCAGCATCCTGCGACAACAATGACTCATTGATGGAACAAGAACCTTCTCTGTCTTCAGAAATCGTTCTCCGGGCTCCCGCCAAAAACAACTCGCTAAGCCTTTTAAAGAGTTTCCCTCCGATTCGCGAAATCAAATGAAGACACACTTAAAACATTAAAATATCCACGATGTTTTTGGACTTCGGTGGATGTGATCACTCTAATAGACTTTCATTTCCGGTTTGCAATTTTCGGAGCACAGCAACTGTTGAAATGAGCGACAAAATGGGTCGCGTTTTTTGTGACTTAATTTTCGCCTTACGCGGGACTAAATCCTGGGTAATGAGAGCTTGCGCGGATATGGAATGATACATCCGACTACTACGCATCGCCTAAAGGTGAGATTAACAGTTTCGCTCACTAACATTTTCAGTCCTTGTCAAAATCGTGTTCGTTTAGAGAAAGAGTGAGTTTTACATAGGCCACACACAAAGCTGATTACGACTATTAGATTTGTCTTGACAAATGTCCACAGCAAACTGGTCATTAACCCATAAAATAACGTGAACAGCTCTAGAATCATTTTAATTGAATTTTAAATTTAGGAAGTCCGCGGACCACATTTAAAAACATGACGTAGACCAATGATTCTCAACCTTTTTCAGAGGTTACCTCCAAAGCGGGTTCAAGATGAACAGTTACGCCCGCCAATAAAAATTATAGTTCAAGAAATAAGTAGCGCTTGCATTTTTTGTATTAAGTTCCAGAAAAGGAAGGCTTATTTTAGTTACATTTTATTAATAAAATAAAGAAAACATTGTTGGGCAACGTTTCATTGAATTATGGTGTGATGTAGGTTAATGAGATGGTATATATTGCATATTTTTAAGAACTTATGGGATATTTAGTGCGGTTGGAGCGATGGGCCGAACATTTTCGCTCGCCCTTTTCCTGGCCCCCAGCTCCATCTGTATTCCCTGGGGCGCGCAATGGTGATGAGTGGACAATCCCAACTGATCCTCCTTCTCACCATGAAATCTTTCAGGAACTCTGCTGCCTAAAGCGTTATAAGGCACCCGATCCTGATGGTCTATCTTCGTGCTCGATATAAAGATGTGGCTATACACTGGTTTGAGAACTCACCGCTTTGTCCCTAGGAGTCTGAACAAAATGGAGCTTCCATTATTTTGGGGTGAGTCTATAGTCGTCACCACCTTCAAAATGGGTCTGTGCACAATGTGATTCAATTACAAGTGTATAAGTTTGTTTCCCGTCATTTGCAAGGTTCAGGTTTCCATCATACTTTGCAGGTTATCCCCAACGCGTGATTCCCTATAGCGAGAAGAAGAGGCTGGGTTCCGTCTTGGTCGTGGCTCCATCGATCAGATTATTACATTCCACCGGTTTCTCGAACTCCACCATGTGTATCATAAGCCAACGATTGTTGTATGTCCGGATATCCGTGCTGCCTTCGATTCTGTCAACAGGTTTACATCGTGTAATTTTCTGTTGAGGAATTGCATTTCCAGGAATTTCGTTTCCATTATGCGTGCTCTGTGCAGTCTGACCACGGGTACCTTTCTCCTTCCTTCGTTGTCACCAGGTGGAGTTCGACTAGGACGCACTATCTCTCCATTCTTCTTCAATTTTGCTATCGAGTATGTCCTCAAAAATGCTCTAGAAGATTTGTGGAACGCTGGCGTTGAGCTCCTACCAGGTGGTCGGGTACTTGATCTGGATTACGCTGATGAAATCGTCTTGCTGGGTGACGGTCCGTATGCCGTCCAACTTGCACTTAACCGCCTGGCGATTGAAGCGTCGAAGTATGGCATGCAGTTTTCACCGTCCAAGTGCAAAGAGTTTTTTAAAGACTGGCATACACCTTACCTTCACTCACCATCGTTGGTGAAACGCTGGAAGTTGTACAGAGCTTTGTTCACCTGGGATGCTGCACCACTGCTGGTGGGGTGTTGGAGAGAAGATTTCGAATTGTATTTCACGAGCGCGTCTTAGCTTTACCTGGCTGAGGCATATATGGCGCCCCCATGTCATCCGTCTCTCCATCAAAGGGCGGGTTTATAGTGCCACCTTCTGTGCTGTACCGTTGTATGGTTGCGAAACATGGCATGCTCGTACCCATGACCTGCAGTGACTGGCTGTCTTGGCAAACCGTCGCTGGTGGTCCATCGCACGCGTGTGTTGGCTGCACCACGCAACCAAGTTTGAAGTCAGGCAGCGTGTTTTGGGTGGAGGCAGCCCCTGAGTAGAGACCCTTGTCTGGTTGCGTAAATTACGGTACTTGAACAAGTATGCGCGTGCGCATTCAGCGTTTTCCACGTCGGGCCTTGTTTGTGGTCTCAGGGCAGAGCTTAAGGAGGCGGCGTGGTTCACATCCTACAACTTGGAGAATCAGTATGAAAACTTTAACAAAATAGCTGGCCTCGGTTGGTTCTTCTCGACTCATTAGATGGGGTACCAAAGATGCTAAATGCCGCTGGATGGAACCCACGGAAGTAATAGCTCAAAACCGCACTAAGTGACGGTAGTTTATCTCTGTTCGTTTCGGGGATTCCCCTTCCCTCCTCCAATAAAAATAACACAAAAACTCCAAAGTTGAGTGGGAAAAGAGACAAAAAACTAAGGGAATTGCTGTCTTCCTTGTTCTAATCTTGTTTTTCTATTCCGCCGTGGCTCCGATGGCAAAATGTTTTTAAAGTGTTTAGGATTTTATATATGTATATATATATATATATATATATATATATATATATGCACAGTCCTGAGGACAGACAGACATAACAGCACCCCGGCACACAACAAGACGGAGCACAGCACGAGTGAAATGTGTGTTCAGGAACGCATAATAATGTCACGCAACTTGAGAGAAATCCATAAACCAGAAAACGATTAATGGCTGACCACCTAACGGTCGGTATAAAAACTAACACAAAGTTGACATCCATCAACGCACTCCTAACTACAAAAGCCCTATCTTGCATGTATACAAACGCCCAAGGCCTAGTAAGTAAGTTAGCCGAACTTAGAGAACTCCATGCCTCACAACCGCGGGACCTCGTCATGATTGGCGAGACCTGGTTAAACCATGAGATAACCGATTCTGAGATCAATTTACCTGGTATGTCGCTGCTTCGGACCGTTAGAACCGGAAGTGTTGGTGGTGTGATTCTTTATTATAATACAAACCTCGGACGTAAAATTATCGATCACCTGGAAAGCCAAGCTCCTGATTCGCTTTGGTGCGGCCTCTGGTGGCGAAACATGGACACATGTCTATTGGCCGTGATTTATCGCCCACCAAACTCAACGTCGGAAATGGACTCCAATCTGAACCACGTCTTCCAGTTTGTTTCGAACAAGTCCTACACCCACATTCTTATCGCTGGAGACTTTAACGCGCACGATATAGAAACGCCAGCAACCGACGGTACGCAGTTTAAAGCCTGCGTACAAGAGCTAATTACTAGCCACCCTCTGTACAACCATGTAAACTCTCCCACCAGATTTCGAACGGATAACAAACCTTCGATACTGGATCTTGTGCTCACTAACGAAGAACTCATGGTTGACGGGATACTTACAAGCACACCACTTGGTCGTAGTGATCCCGTTACTCTACTCTTTGACTATATATGCTACGCAGAACATCCTGAAAAGGAGGATGATATAGTGCACGCTGTCACGCACTAGAATGGGTTATCTACGATTGTTCAGGATACATCTTGGACTTTTTTAACCGAATGCCCCCCAGATGTTGCCTGGGAAACCTTTACAAGAACGTTTGGCACACTGGTTGCGCGCGCATCGGAACAGAAGTCCTTCCAACCCCAAAACAAGTATATGTCATTTCTGAGGAGCGGAATACGCAAATGTATGTTCCGGAGGGATTTGGCATGGCAAAATCCCCAGGACTGCTCGAATGTCGAAACCTGGACTGTATACGTGACACATCGGAACTCCTGTGTGAAACTGATCCGCGAAGACCAGATCACGCATCAGCATGAGTTAATGAAGCGATTCTGCACGAACCGCAAACTTCTGTACAGGCATAATAACGGCCTTCGACAGGTGAAACAGGGGATTCCAGCACTACTCGCGGCTGATGGTTGCGCGCAATCAGCAATGGAAGCAGCTGATCTCCTACGGCTTTATTACTCCCAAACTTTTCAGCAGGTAACGAGCCCAAAAATTCCCCTCGTTTCTACTACCTCACCGTCAGACTTAGACTAGATCACTTTCACGGCGGAAGCTGTGTTGAAGCAGTTGTTGTCCTTGCGAATCCACAGTTCTCCTGGAGTAGACAACATCTGACCAAAGGCTCTGCAGACGGTAGTTAGTAATCTAACAGAATCACTGACTGTTTTCTATCAGCAATGTCTGGAATGGAACCATATTCCACCAGTATGGAAGCGAGGGGTCATCACTCCTATCCATAAATGAGGTAGTCGCACTAACCCTACAAACTACCGTCCAATAACACTACTTCATTTCCTATCCAAATTGATGGAATCAATCATCGCAGATGTGCTAACGCAGTAGCTGGAAAGCCGCAACTTAATAGCCGCACAGCAACCTGGCTTTCGTCAAGAGCATTCGTGTAACACTAACCTATTAATTGCACGTACTAGCTGGACTTAAGCGGTTGATGATGGGGCAGGATTCAATGTCATCTATCTGGACTTTTCAAAGCGTTTGATCGCTGAGGCTATCAAAGTCTCCTTCAGAAGCTTCGGAACTAAGGCATTGGCGACCCAATCCTGAGTTGCTTTAGCGAGTTTCTACATGAACGACGGCTAGTAGTGAGAGTCCGAGAATCATTGTCTGATGCAATCGATGTGGCGTGTGGAATACCACAAGGCTCGGTGCTTGGACCTCGTCTATTCTTGGTGTTCATTAACGATTTGGCGAGATCAATTGCTTCCGATTTCCTATTTTTCGCTGATGATATCAAGATATGGCGAAGGATCAGAGGACCGGACGACCACGGACGGCTCCAGTGCGATCTTAACACAATGTCGAACTGGTCAGTTCAAAACGCCCTACCATTCAACGTAGACAAATGTCGCGTTGTACAATTACGCCATAGACATAACTACACATATTTGCTTAGGACAAACGGATTGCAGACTAGCTCCTAGTGACGTGACCTTGGTGTGCTCGTACAGAGCGGCGTCAACTGTTCAAAACAGGCTGGGGTAGCTGCAAAAAGTGGCAACCAACACGTCGACATGCTGCGAAGGACATTCGGGAGATTCGACCCATCAATCTTCCCAATGATGCACAATTCCTATGTGCGTCCCTATGTTGTATATGCTATCCAAGCTTGGCAATCTTGCTTGGAGCGCGACCTAGGGGCGTTAGAGGCACCACAACGAAGAGCAACAAAAAATGTAAAGGACCTGCGCTATCACTCTTACCACCGAAGGCTGAAGTTACTGGGAATTTTCAGCGGACGCTATCTTAGGCTGCGCGGCGATCTCATATTAGCGTATCAGATACTGAGTGACCCCAACCACGTATGCCGCCATTTGCTGAAACTTAGCCACAACACGCAGCTCAGGGGTAATTGCTTAAATTTGAACGTACAATCTAACCGTCTAGAGTGTAGAGGTAATTACTTTCTCTTCGAGTTTGCCAACCCTGGAACGTACTCCCAGACACAGTTGTATCCTCCCCTACCTTGGACGTTTGCAAAAAACGATTAGACGTTGCTCTTAGCTCCCAACATTTTGTTATCTAAACTCCTCAATGGTGGATTGGGCCAAGCACGCTTTTCAACAGGATTTATGTATCAAATGGACCCCAGTGATCGATCATAGTTTACTTTTCTCACGCCTTATATCAACGACCAATGCACGCCGGTGTAGTTTGGGACCTTTACGCTCGATTTTCTTTTAATTTTATACTGATGTTATTTATCAAAGTATTTATCGCGGCAGCCGTTCGGTTGACGTTGGTTGACGTTGGGCCATACGAGGCGTTCGGTTAGGAGGTTCTTCGAAGCACATATGCGGGGATGCGACAGGTTGTGTAGGGAGTTAAAGACTAGTCGGCGCATTTTCGTAGGAACTACGGGGCCAGGAGAAGTTTGTGTGACGTCATAAAGAACGGTTCCCTCAGATGAAATTAATGGAACTTTATGCAGTTTCAGCGAGTCGTTGCACAAGTATGTTTATGTCGGGATCGGCTTGTTGTGAGTTAGTCATGGCGGCTAGGTTGAGGTGGAACCCAGTAGTTACGCTGACCTTATGGATTAGTGATAGAGCGTCCGCGACGGGATTAAGAGCACCTAAGACAAGTCGTACGTCTGTCGTGAACTGGGAAACGTTGTTTAACCGTCTATAGTTTTGTTGAGGCTTCCGTTGACTTTTACGGATAACCTGCCTGAATCAGTTGTGCCACCCAAAAGCTGTTCAATCCGCCACGAAATCACAACGCCAAGACCAGCCGGACCGAGGGATTCTTATTGTATGAGAGCATGGCGCAATAAATAGGTTGCAGGCAACTACCAGCACAACGACTTTGAAGATGCTAATTAATATTAATTAACACAATTCAAACGGTTCAAGTTCATGGTCCAGATTGCCGCAGATCCCAAATAGATTCGCGTTTTGATCTCAAATCTAGTTCGATCTCCAACTGTAGATCGATCCACTCTTGCTCCATTGCTCTCGACTTGAATGCTGAGTGTAAGCTGCTTCCCAGTAACACCACCCTCGCGCAAATTGATGTACGACTTTCGTCTTGGGTCCAGCTGCATTCTGATAAGAGGGTTCCATACCCAACCAGAGCAGCAGCTTGGTTGTATAATCGGCTCTTCTGAGACGGTCATGCAACTTGCTTCAGAAGCGGTCTGTGTACTGACTGGCATATCAAAACTGGTCATCAGAAGATCCAACAGTAGCGGTCGACTGATTGTGCTTATCGATATGCTAATTGGCAGAAACTGAGTAGTGTGCGTAGTCAAAATGTGGTCCTCCACTTTAACCTTATATAGGACACTTCCAAATCTGCTTTGGATCAGACATGTCGCCCACCTCGATCTTTTCGTACGGTAGTCACTGACCAAAACTTGCTGTCCTGTGTAGAATCGAGGTGCTCGTGTCCTGCCTCGTTGGTTAGCGTAGTCCTCCATTCTCATGTTTCTTTTTTGCAGGACATCGTGCATTTGAAGCAACAACGCGTTCGTTTGGCGAAGCTTTCGTCCCATTAACGCGTTTGCAGGTGATAGTTGACTGGAGACTTCGTGATTCGGGCTTATCCCGTACATAAGTAGAAAGGCATCCAATATCTCCTGCGAGGTTCCGTCTCCCTTCATTTTCAGCAGAGCTCGATTCAAGGTATCGACAAATCCTTCTACCTGTCCGTTAGATTGTGGGTGCTGCGGTGGCAAGCGCACATAGGTAATGCCATTCTGAGCCCAGTGCCGGTAAAAACAGAAAGAAGTGAACTGTGATATGTTGTCTGTGATTAGCATCGTTGGCACTCCATGTTCACTGAAAAGCTTCCTCAGTACGTTAATTGTTGCGCCACTGGTCACATGCTCCATGTGACCACTTGCCGCAGGCGTCAACCGTAAAAAACACTGCTACCCATCCACCGGACCAAAGAAATCTTCATGCACACGCTCCCATGGTTTCGTTGTCAAAGGCCAGGAGGCTAATCCCTCTTTTCTGAGCGCTTTACTGGCAAGAGTATATCACTGGCATGCTTATCATCTGTCCCAGTTTCCAGTCGATATTCGGCCGGTAAATGAAACTCCGAGCAATCATCTTCATCCTGTTAATGCCCAGATGGCCTCGATGGAATTGCTGCATAAACATGCAGCGAAGCCCAGAGGGGACAACACCTCTTTCGACCGGCAATACGCATCCGATGACGATTGACAGTTCATCCTTCCTTAGAAACAACTTATGCAGTTCACCTGTCAATTTATCCTTGAGCCACTGTGTAGTGTGGTACTCGATGGCTTGTTGAAGGACTGGAGCTCAGTTTAATGCCTTATACACCACTTCGAAAGTAATCGGAAGCTTCCAGAGACACTGTACCATCACTTGATTTACTTCAGTCTTTAAGCAACTCGCTGTGATGATTGCCTCTTCTTTCTGGAGCTGCTGATTGTTCAACAGTTGAGAAAGGGCGTCAGCTTGGCCCACGTCCTATGTGGAGCTATGCTTCACCACGAAGAGGTAACCGAGTAAATTGATGGTCCAACCTTGCAGCCTGTTCGCTGAGTAAACAAGGATGCCTAAATTTCCTCTGAAATGTGCTAGCAGCGGCTTAGATTCAGTAAAAGGTATGAAATTTCTCCCATAAAACATCGTGTGAAGTTTATTTACTGCGTATACTATCGCCAAGATCTCTTTCACTATCTGACCATAATTTCGTTCTGCGGGAGACACCGATCTAGTTGCATGTGCAATTGCCTTTTCTGAACCATATGCAAACTTGTGGGCTGTGACTGCACCGATGTCATAGTTGGAGGAATTCTGTGGCCACCACAATCTCCAAGGTAGGGTCGTACTGATTTAGTAGAAGATCAGAACATAGAAATCTTTTCACCTACTAAAATGAACCCTGAAATTGTTTTAACTAGTTCGAGGGCTTATCCTTGGTCAGTAGTTCATTCAGTAAGCCACTCAATTGATACATGTGCTTTAGGAACGGACTGTAATAGCTAATGAGTCCTAGGAAGGACTTTATTGTTGCAACGTCTTTGGGGTCATCTTCTTCATAGCTTTGGGGTTTGCTGGGCCTGGACATCTGTCACTCCTGTCAAATATAAAACCGATAAACGTAATTGAGTCCATAAAGCAGGTACACTTCTTTGGTCGCAGTCTGTATACATATTCCTAAACACGGCCAAGATCGCGTTCCAACTCCTCCTACCACTGTTCATCTATTGGATCCATCATTCGCGGAGCACCAGCAAACTGTGCGCTTGCGATTTGGAAGCCAACCGTAATTGAACCATCTCGGAGGATGTATTTTTCCTCTCGTCGCACAAGAACTCCTGTGGTCTTGTTTTAAAGACCGTTTGGATAGTCACCCGATCATTTAAAATGTTTTGGAAAACTGGTAGCTCGGGTTGATAATTCAGTTGCTCATTTGTTCGCCGAGCTGCGAAATTGGTTTGCAAACGTTTCACCGTCATGCGAGACGGCATCATCAGTGCGTCGAGATGTGGGGTGTAATCTCACTGATTGAATTGTCGACCCGTCTCGCATGACGGTGAAACGTTTGCAAACCAATTTCGCAGCTCGGCGAATAAATGAGCAACTGAGTCACCCGATCAGCTTACTACCATTCCTTCAAGTCGCTGTACAAAGCGATAGTCGTCAATTTGGTCCGCCCTTGGAACAGCCTTTGTCGTCATTAGACGGTATTTTC
>CALYDF020005006.1:0-14843 GCA_944474145.2 Dicrocoelium dendriticum | reverse complement strand
CAGTCACCGTTTTACTTCAACCAATATGTTGTTTTTCTTCTTTCTAATGCAAGCAATGCAAAAATGATGCATGCTGGTTTTTATAGGTAAGACTGCGTTACGACACTTCCTCGAATATGCCCACTCCGTTAAATAGATTATTTGTTTACACAATAAAGGTGTTGCAGCTTTCCTGAAACATTATGTCATTTGTGTATTTACTTGTACCTCCTTGCGTAGCTTAACTTCGCTTCAAATATAGTGCTGGTCCCCTGGGTCCCACCAGCTGGTTATGTTTGAGGAGTTTGATTTTTCATGACGCTTATACCTGCAAAATCAGTAAGAATAGCAGTAAATAGCATAATGGGTGGGAAATGCTTCGGTAACGCATCCTCCCTTTTATTAGGTCACAACAAACGCGGAATAAGGGAATCCGTAATAAGCGCAAGACAGATTGAGTGGTTTCTCGGTACGCAACGTACCACACTATTCGGCTCCAACGCAATCCCCTAATAAAAATTTTCAGTTCGCTCCAACTAATCAACAAAGACTATTTCATAAAACCACGCACTTGTGATTAAGGCAAATCAATACGCGGTGTTTTGGCTGACACTTAAACCGGGGAGCTATCTACCAGTCCGAGGCGATCGCGCTACCCACACTCACATTAAGAGTCCAACATTGTAACTTTACCGATAATAAAACTTGCAGTGCTAGACGTAAGCATCATAAACGTCGCTCACATCGATGTTTGAAGATATTAAACGTAAGAGTGGTCGAAACACGTAAATTAGTGAGACGGCTTCGTTTAATGAAGCTTGTCCCGATAATTATCAATGCAGAGGGAGGTTGAAGGGTTTTAGCAGTTCGGATACATACGAAAATATTTCGTACTGGTGACCATGAGAGCACATAGTTCGGGGATAGGTATGTCTGTTACAATATGCTTGTATAAGTGCATTTACAAGCTTATTCTTTTTACGTCCAGCATTTTTCTGCAAGTTATTATCCCATTGTTCTTCAACTGGTTGCTCATCGTCGCTAGGGCAATGGATGCCTCTCTGTATGACTACAAATGCAACACTTACCTGTGGATTACCAAACCAAGCACATAATTTCTGGGTAAGCCCATGGAAACCACGACGAGTCATGGGAATCCGTGTCAGGGAATGCATTGACACTTCTATCTTTGGGTCATTTGAGATCCTCTCAACAAAGCCTCATCTGTACCAAAACAACGTTTGATGTTAAATATGTGATGTTCGCTAGCATAAATGTGTCATTTTAATGTATTATGCACTGAAGTAGCGCTATACGGATTATTGAAGGGCTTTAAGCTGAGAAGTGATGACTTTGAATGGGTTCGTAGTTTTGGTATGGAAACAAATATTGGCGGACCAGGCCAATTAGTTAGTGATCGGAGTGCTCGTGAGCTCACCAACTTGGCGGCAAGCGTTTCGTCATCTAGAGAAGCCATATCAACATTGTGCTGCTCTGTAATTGAATGGAGCGGTGTGAAGCGTTGGCGATTGTGCATCGAGTCACGAAGTGTGTGTTTGATTGTCTGACAGGAGCCGCCGTCAGACCGTTTGGGGTTGTTCGACTGACACGTAATCATCGAAACTGACCGCTCCGATTCGTACATTGTGAGGATAGCAATTATGGTTCTGCGGTTGATGTCATTGATCCGTGCGCTTTTCCAGTGTTCGGTTCTATTTTTTAGTTGATTATTTTGTGCTCTTTCGTCAGTAGTGGTGCATATATAGCGATTTTATCAAAGTGCAAGTTAATTGAATCGGTCGTGAAGTACCGTTTCCTTCTCGGTGATCAGTGCGGAAAATTTCCTTCCAGTTTGTTGCATATGCAACAGCCGTTCTACCTGATTCGAACTCCATTGTCCAGATGATAATTTGGTTAGTGTTAAAAGTCTTAATAATTAAGGAGCGGTTACAAGTAAATTTATTGAAAAGTTATTAAAATAGAACCAAAGGATACCCAACATGTTAGCACAAATATGTCCTTCTGCGTTGGATCTTCATTATCAGAAGGTGCAAGCGGTGAGCAATTCGGTAAGATAAGTATAATTCTGTTGAAATAAACATCCGACCCTCAGTTTTTTGCGCTGATCTGCGTAGAACAGCCAGGTTGGAAATATTTCATGGAATATACAGAAAGCGTAACCCTGCTTGTCATGTATCACTTTAACAAACTTTCCTAAATACCACTAACTGTATGTATCAACCAACAACCAAGAAGTTTAACCTGACAATCTTACAGTGATTTCTGAGCGAATATGCTTATGAGTTATTGCAAAATCTCGAAACAAATTATCAACCATTTATCGTTTACTTCCCACCGAACGCTTCCTTTCGAAATTCCACCAAACATGGTTAGCGCTTACCTAATGAGTATAGCAATTATTGATTTGCAGAGGAAACAACATTCCAGACACTATCATATATCAAGCGCTTGCAATCACACTAACTACCCTAGAAGCAATCCAACTGGTTCAGTAAAAGTAAGAGATTAGCGGGATTTTAAACATTTGTGTTGGCAACTTTTCTCTGGATCAGCGTTACAATGACGGATAGTTCAATAACAATACTCAGTAACCACAACATTTTACTTAGGTAACTCTGTGTCCGACAGCTATGCCATCAATATTTTCCCTACGCTTTTATTCAGCAAAGTGTCGTTGCATTTTATCGGGCACGAAGATTAGACCAAATTAAAAATGCAATAACATATTTGGCACGAAGGTGGCGGTTACGTTTCTCGTGAATACACACGTGAAAATGTAATCATTCCATTCAGCGGAGAGATTTTCATGCGACAATATCCAACAGCCCGTTCCAGTTAAAAATTCTGAGATCCTTGCAATGAGCAAGGGTTGTTTAATTCTTAACCGCCAGCATTTTTCGTTAATCCGACTTTCCAGTCGGCTACATTGATAACCAAGCGCACGATACAGGACGCTTAGTTTGGCCGTTGAAGCGGCAATGATAAATGAGCCATTGTCTGTGGTAGAAGTGGACGGCGCTCACATTCATTGTATTGCCATGGTAGGAAGATGACCAGCCCCAGCGGCATCTGTATGTACATTTCGGCCTGAAGTAGCCCGATCATAATGGACCTGCTCGTCAATATTATGGGTCATGGAAGTCCTTTTTTGTATAGCTTGCGAACACGACGTCGTAAATCACGTAGTGGTCCGTGGAATCGCGTCTTCACGCCTTATGACCCTATTGAAATGTTATACTCGCATTTAGATTTATAAATGTTTTGTGCAAATTGTTGCTGAGAGCATGCTATGCTGAACTAAATAGCTACACTCCTCTTAGTAGGAACATCAGACACCTTCACGGGGGATTATCTGGCGTGTAAAAATGAGTAGTTGTTTGTAAGCCACTGCCGCGACACAAAGTCCTAATTAGGAACAAGTTTACTGGTAGCCCCCACGTACTCGTGCAAAATAATCTAACATTCTACATGAAAGTAAGTACAGTAAAATCCTAGCTAAATTTCTAACTTAATCTTAATGCGTTGGTGTAGTTCGTCAATGCCACTTGTGTCTATAATTTATGGATATATAGATTAAATGTAATTGCGATATGTCACAATGGTTACATACATAACCTTACTTGCAAGGATGTTGAGGTAGTAGTTAAGTACAGATAAGTGGACAGTGAAACCAATAATTCATCACAGTGTACGAAATGGAAATCATCTGCGAATCAAGTAATAAAATATAGCTCGCATGTGCAGAAACATTTGCTTCCAATTCATTATTCCATTCGATATTATCAACTTGGTCAGTTCTGTGCAAAATTGCCTTGTGGTTGAAACCACTGTAACGGTGACATGTATGTGCAAAATTTTAAAAACTAACAGCAGATGATTACTTGTTTCTAGTTTATAAAGACTGACAGAGAACTGGCCGAGAAGATTAGCTACACTTAGAAGCATAGATAGCCCATCGCTACAAAAGTGAAACGAGAAACAGAGCAGAAGAATAAAGTGTGAAGCTTATTGCGGCAACACAGGCGAGCAAATACGCCATTGTTCAAGAAAAGATATATATCGTTTACTCCCATAAAAGAAAGTCGTATAGAATTTCCACAAACGAGTTGATGAAAACTCCACTTCAGGTAAATCATATGACAGTAAATGCAGATTTCTGGACGTGAAGAGGGCAAATTATGTGCAATCGTATACATGAAAAAGGATAATGAATCAAAGTTATTCGCAAATAATTAAAGGATCTTTCTGACGCAAAAGTAAAGACGTAACTTGTCAGACTATAAGAGATCCCTTGCACATTTGTAATGCAAGGATGATTTTTGTCAAAAAGCTTGCAGCGACAAAAATACGAATGAAAAGTACATGCTGATTCACTACATATGTGCAAATAACGACAAAGGTAGAGTGAGACAAATAACACACCACCGCATTCAGTGATACATAATTTGGGGTATTGTTCTGACCAACGTCCCAAATAGGATCGATAGATATACACATAGCAAAATCCAGCCAAAAACACGACTACGGTGCACGATGGGTAGAAATCAAAGTGCAATTATCACAATGGATAGTGTACGGAGTAAAGCAAATGGAAGCACGACAGGCACAGATTGAAACAGCTACCTATATACACATTCCGGGAGTGCAGCACTTGTAGTACCATTTCTGGAATGGCGACACGTCATCAAAGGAATATTGGGCAAGTCAGCTTCTTACCAGTTAGTGTGCTGGAGTTGTACAAATCTTGTAAACTGGTTCAGTTGATGTACGAGTATTCAGTGAAAACAGGACGAATCACGCATTTGCAATTCTTTATGATATTAGCTATCAGATCTATGTGAAGTTATCTACATTGCTTACAATCAAACTAGTGCGAAAAGCAAATGCTTGCGTTTTGTTGTTACCCGATGAACACTTGTTAGGTCACATAGTGTAAATGGCTTAATGGATACTTGCGTCGAGCTAAATAATAATGAGCAGCTAAATTCCAGAAATGTAGGTTCTGAAGAGTGTTTCATGTCTAACTGAAAAATTCCGGTGACAGTTTAACTAGCTGTGTTATACTGCCAGATTCACTAGTTGGTCCATTAGGTTGGTATCATGGCACACTTTGTAGGATTTTTATCGATTTGATGAGTTAGGAGTGGGGGCTTTACTTAGACAATCGCAGTTCCTATTGTACATTTATTTGGATTTCAGCCAATGGTTATAAGGGCAATAGAGCAGAAGTATCAGATATTGGGTTTCCATTCGCTGTGTTGCCTCGATTATAGCAAGAACGCGGTTGTGCCACGGCATTCAAGCCTAAATTGTGTACTCTATATGGAAGTTCGCATACACATTGAACGGTTACCCAAATGTAGATCATCGGTAAGCCAGGACGCCCAGCGTAGGAGACCACGGTATTGCTTCACGATTTTGACATGTTTACGAATGGCAAAAAAAGCCGAGGTCATCCCGTATCACCACACCAATGTCACACTCCTGTGAAACGTTGCACTAAAATGGTCGCTGAAGAGAAATGTATATATATATATGCTTGTATACATATATGCATAAATAATTATATACTAGAAATGAGCGGTTGATGTGGATGAAGCACTTTGAACTTATCCGTGTTAAAGTGGCGTATAATCTTCTATGATCAATAAGAACCACAACTATCTCTTGTTGTTACAAAGCCTGATTTTTCCACTTTCTCTTATTCTGCTCTATAGCAATATCTTCTGTGAATAGCAATGGACACCCAGTTGAGGACACTAGTGAGGTCGTCAATAAATGAATAAGTGCAACGAAACTTTTATTTTTGCAGATGCTGCTGACGGACTCAGTCGGATCGGGCGATGATCGATGAATCTTCGATTGTAGCCTCAGCTGCGGAAGGAAGCTATCAATCCAATTATGGACAGGGTTCGAAATCCGTGGGCTTGCATTTAATGGGGAGAATTCCGGCTTTGTATAAATGTCCTTTTATCCGATCGCACAATCAGGTGTTTTAGTCCAATTACCCCGAGTTATTAGGAGGACGATTATACACGTCAGATGTTGATGAAAACGTCTTGCTCCTGTTCCCTAATGCTGGAATTTTCCAAGTAGCCATTTAGTGTCTCAGCAATAGTAGTATGTATTGTCCTTGAGGGCACGAAAATGTGGACCACTTGGATTATATTTAGCATATTGTCTTAGATATTTGACAAGTTACAGAGGTGCGAATCAGCATTATGGAATGAAAAATTGCAAAATTTTCATCTAAGATTACACTTGACTCTAGGTTAGTACAGAGAATTTACAACAATCACTGCATCGCTGAAATCTTAGTACCGGTTCTGAATATGTGACTGTGGTTGTGGTTGTTGCCGATGAATATGCACACATTGAATGTGGTAGGGTGTGAGTCCTTTGGTGTAAATGTAGGTTTCGGTCTTTATGTGCAAAGCTATTTGCTTAAATATCAGAATAAGGTCATAAGTTTTACCGTCTTCATAAGCCCAACTCCAATGAGGCTGTGAGTTCGTTATTACTGTTCTGACCTACCTGCTGACCGCTTTAATGCTTCTGGAGTTGAAGATATCGACCGTTTACACGTAAGGCGGTGCCAAATTTGTTTAGAGTCCCTTTGTAAGCAGTTTATGAATGTCTTCTTCAGCCATTGATGGGCGGGTTCCGGCAGGTGCGCGCTACTGACGAGTCCCAATAGAACAAAACGGCCGTCCAGCACTTGTCTGAATGTGTGGTGGCTGTCTGTCTGTCTAACTGCGACGAAGCTACACAAAAATAAATGGGTCTTTTTATCTTTATCCTTGAGCAACCTACTGGCGCGGTCTTACGGCCACCTCTTCTATCGTAAGTGATTTTAACTAACACGCTTTAGAAGTAAGACACGTGACCAGAGATCGTACAGACAAGCGCAGAATTTCCGCTTCACCACACAGCATGAGATAGCGCAATGAGCAAACCATGCGGCCAACGTTATAAGAACACAAGATAGAGATATCCTCAAACTGGGCCGTCTACTTACATCCTCCCCACGCGGATCACACAGCCATCAGAGCTTAATCACATATATTATACAACCACAGATTTACTGAAGCGGCTGATGTAGTTGCGCGGGTACAGCTCTCCTAATGCAGACGACATTTGCAAAAGGACGTTGAAACTGGCTGCAATGGATTTAGCTGAACCGTTGAATGGATTCATTCAACTATGTTTGCTAAATATGCAGGCTCCCACATTGTGAAAACACCAGATGGTTTACCCAAGCTATAGATGTGGCAGCCGTGTAGAACCAGTAATCTATCAGCCGTTTATAATACTACAGGTGATCTCCAAATTTATGGGGTCCATTGTGGCTCTAGCTCTCAAGCGGTACCTGAAGAATTAAAAATTTCTCGTTCCAGCGCAACGCGGATTTCACACAAATCGGTCATGCCCCATTAACGAACTGATAGATCTTGCATGCTGGATGTAGTCTGTCAATGTTTGAGTTAGAGTAAACCTTGTCGGAATTACTCAAAGGAATTTAAGCGTCCGGATTATAGAATTCTACATCACAATATTCCGAATTATACAATCAGTAATCTGCTTATTGGTTTGATAGGAAGGTTTCTAGTTCAATAACATCTGAAATTGAGGGCCCGCATCACCGTATCCGATACTAGTGATATTCCTCGCGGCGTGCCACAAGACCCGGTACTCGTACTAGGACCGATCATGTATTCATAAAAAATTTCATGAAAGTGTTCTCTTTAAAATCGAGGAAGACCAAAACAGTATAAGAGAACGTAAACCGGAACCTTAGCCTCATGTCTTGGGACATCTGAACATTTGTCGTCATAATCATTGCGCAAACGCTTGGCACATTTGTGAGGCTGCAAGTGGAATACATTGTACAATACTGGCAGTAATGGCAAGTGCACGACCTTACTACTCACAGGAGTGGACAAGGCAGAGCAGCAATGAAAATCAAAGGTTTGTCCTATATCTCCTATCAACTAAGAGTAAAACCACTAGGAGTGAACAGTGGGCATTATGGATGTCTACGTCACGATCTAATATTAGTGTTTCAGATCCCAGAATAGCCCAGTCAACCTTACCACAACCATATTAAACTCAGCGGAAACGCATCTCTATGGGACCATTAGTTTAAGCTAGCGAAGTAGTAAAAACGACTGGATTGTCGCAGCTTTGCAACTCTTACCCAGCGCACATAATCAGTGTCCTCTGGACGACCGCGTTAATGCAGAAATAACCGTGGACCATATCAGTCTCCCCTTAAACTCCATGGAGAAGTGTTTATATTCGGGTTACTGTAAATATCATGATGAGTCCTGTAACAGGCACGCTATATTTTCCACACTGATTTAATCTCGTTATTCTTAGGTTGTCCGTCCTATGGGACTATTTCGTACTTTGCGTTCTCCCCTTATTAACGTTGCCCGAACTAATGGACTTTCCCCGCTGCTAAAAGTGTGTGTACCTATACGCAGGTATCCTGAGTGGTGGTTGCAATACTCGAAATCAATTCAGCTTATTAGACATTGTTTCCCTTACGGCTGGCATCTAGCCCATTTCTGAAGAGGCCTCAAGTACAACTCGTTTGTTTTTAAACTCTACATACGCACAAGTGCTCTTAGCTGACGGGGTATTTGTCGTAAGGTTAGTCTAACGCACTTTAATGTCTTTTCGATAAGTAAACAACATGTTCTTGGTTGAGGGAAGTTGAAACAAAAGATTGGTCACCTTATGTTTTGCATCTGATTTTCAGTGTGAGCCGAGTAAAATCCCACAGCTTGGTACTGCCTTACAGTGGGCTGGTTACCCTTGACTATAGGTCATATAACTAGCTGTCCAGTTAAGGACGTTGTTGGGATCACATATACTTGCTGTATGTTGAACCTATTTTCACAAATTGCTGTAACAACTGCTCTATTGGTTAATGTACCATCCTGATAAATAAATGTTTCAGCCAGATTTTGCCTGCTCTTAACGTTTCTTCGATGTAAAACTTGTAAATAAGCTGGTTGGAAACATTTATTAACAAGAGTAACTTCATCAAAGAAGTTATGAAGCATGAATGAATCGCTTTAAAAGCATGTTACTAGTGGGATATTGATGTTTATTTTTCTAGTGGCAAGCACTTTCCAAACGGATCGAACCACGCAGGAGGCAGCCCAATGTGAGTAGATGTGAATGTGTACCTTGTAGCATCATCGCATCGGTGACAAGGTTGCGTTTGTTTACCCTGTTTCCGTTTCGATTGTGACCGTCCGAAACTTTCGCCTAGGTCATGCGGAAACTATTCCCAGCATGCCCAAAGCTTTTCGGATTCAGTAGCGACTATTTTTCTGACCTCTTAATTGTAAATCAAACAACTCTAAGGTCTACTCCGGGATTCAAAAAGGTAATGAATTTTGGAGACAGAACGCTTCACCATCGTGAATTGCATCATGCCAGATCTACTAGAAAACTCATCAAAGCTCATGAAAAACAATTCTACATTTACCTTGTTGTAATTTCTGAAATTGGTAGATGGGATAGCACGCGGTGCAGATTGCATTGGTCCCATAGGGAGCACTGTAGACTTTTACCATTCCGCAGTCAACATTGATTCGTCAATTGGCATAGTGGAAATTTGTGAGAATATTACCGGTCCACACGATGTCGTCCCATGCTTAGATACGGAACAAGGCCCATGTGTACACATACGTTCTGATATTAATTTGTGCAGCATGCATGGACAGATATCTGTTGAAGCTGGTGACAGAACTATGCTTTACGTGGCATTTATCTCAGTGTCCTTTATGCACCGAAAGTTATACCCATATCAGGAAGCAAACTATCTACGGGCATGTTATCTATGTGTGCCAACAGCAGTCATTATCACAGGCAATTCATTCATAGAAAAGTTGTCGTGGGGTCCAGATGAAACCCAGGAAACCTACCATGGTTACTAAAACTGGGTAACATAGTTTTTTTCTAATACACAAGTGCCAATATCCCTACCTTATACACTACACTCCATTGATCGTAGAAATGTAATCCGATATTATCTATCATGTCAGGTTACACTGCATAAGCAAATTATTATTTTCAGTCAAATCAAGGCTACCTCGTACGAATTATATGTAAATGTACTGAATCACAACATATACAGGATGCATCTATGTAGCAAATACGTGTAAAACATCACTGAAACACGCACTGCTAACTACTGATTACAGCTTGGCACTGGGAAATGATGGCTTTCTTTAGCTCGTCGTTTGTATAATACAGCGCACTCACTCTGAAAAAACAGTAAAAGTCAAACATCATAGAAGGCCATTATAGCTCTGTTCCAAGACTGAAAGGTTTTGGTGAAAACGCTAACAGATCCCAACTTCTCAGAGAAAAGTTAAGGTGATTATGTAGAAAGTGCATCCTTGGTGACATTCGAGCATCAACAATCTGAGAGTCCGCAATGAGTTTGTTTATAGTTGTTTTGTAGTTCTCTACCTCCGTTCTGCCGAAAAATCCTGTACACCCTGCCTTGAGTGATTCCTACGCCTTTAACACAAATGAAGTCAACTGGAATTCAAAGACGCTGTCTACCATTTTCCAGCGAATATCAGTCCCAATAAGTGTCCCTTTGTTGAGTTTCGCATCAGTGGTCTTTGGAAACAGTTGTTTCAGGCACTTGAACGCAAAACCATCTCGTTTAAGGGTTTTACCGGGGTTTTTAATCAAACCAAATTTGATGTGCAGAGGTGGTATACAGATATCATCAGGTTTCGCAAGTGGTGTATGCTTTACACTCATTTTTCCTGTAGCATAATCCGTCCTCTCTGGTCACTTTTCGCTTGTGTAGTGCTGTTGAGTTGCTCTACTGTCCCATAAGCACAAGAACCCGTAATATTTTGTGAAGCCTCTTTGCATACCTATTAGGAGTACAATGCCTTTGAAGTCAGCACAGATGTTCCAACGGTACCTACCGAAGTTCAATGCATCGAGTATCTGTTGCATACTTAAGTAAGTCTTCTTCATATTGTTGACATGCAACAGAGGCACAGTTGGGTACACATTTCCTTTGTGGAGCAGTATGGACTTAAGTCTACTCTTGCACTAGTCAATGAACAAACACCATTCATCACTGATTTGCCTCACGCCAAGCTCCTTCATTAGTCGCTTCACGTCGGAACAGTAACCAAAGGTTTCTCTGGTGTCATAAAAACCGGACAAGTTGATATCACTTTTTGCAAATAGTAAACTTAGTGTTTGCAGCAATTAAGTTCCAGCGCCGCATCTACGATGGTCGCAACTCTGTCTTATTTTTAGGCAATCCCAGGTCACGTACCAAGTCATTCAGCTTCGATTGTTCAATAAAATGTGGATTGACGATATCAGCTTCAAAATTTTCACAGATAGCAGGATCAAAGGAAGTTCCCCGTGCGGTATTACTACACATCATCGGTGACATCTTCACTGGAGACCCTGGAATGGGTAAAGTAGCATCATAGGGAGCAGGTCGAATAGCTATTGGAAGATCGGGGTAAAAAATTTTGTCCTTGTTTCGGTTGGAGATTCCAATGACACTGGTTAGGCTGAAGTAACCGTCAGTAGTGTGATCCTAAGGCTCCTTTCGCACCATAGAGATTGCAAAGAACATCTTGCATTTGCCCTTGAGCTAATGAGTAAGCTGAAGATTGCACGACCCACAAACCATATGCGACGCCCACTTCTAAATAAATAAATAAAAAATGAAAGTTTTGTTCCTCAACAGTGCGAGGCACAGACCAATTGGGTGGTCATATCGACATGTATAAAGTGATCACACAACATATGGTTAATTTTACGTCTTTTGTTCAATGATTCCTATATGGTTTTTAAAGTGATTAGCAGTTTGAAAATAGTAGAGAGATAGAGAAACTAGACACAATAATAAATGTAGATTTCACGGAAAATTCAAGTAAAGCAATACGGTCATCCATGGAACTGTCCCCAGGGGACTTGCTTCCATGCAGGGTATTCCCACGATGGGTTTCACCGGCACTTCCATGCTCCAGTTGATTCTGTGCCTGTGTGGCAAGATGGTAAATAGGCAATCACAACTAGGTATCGAATGTCTTTTCTTTAGGGCTGTTTTATGCATACATTATAGGCGATGAAGCCTCAGCCCATTCCGTCATGCGGATCAATCAAGTATGGCACATTATTTTAAGCCAGCAAGTCAGTAGTAATATGATTTCACGGATATATTTTTCTTTTGGAAGCTGCAATCCGTCACCTCAAGAGACCAGCCTAGTCATGGCCCACAGTGAAACAAAGAGCAAGATAAAGTATGAACAATTATCAAACCTAATAATGAATAAAATCGCTTGCCGATAGGCGGATCACAATTCGATGGAAAATCGTGGCCAGTGACGACGATGGTACAGAGACCTCAACTTGAAAGGCGTAGTGCATCCACGAACCAGTGCGTCAAAGGAGAAAACAGAATTTTTTAGACGGATTTTTCGGGGTAAAATTGTTTACAAATACATACTCAATAATTCAACTACATGTAAGTAATCTTATAATATTGAGACGAATAGAGGATGTGGTGGGTTTCTTATGTATTCAGGACCTTTCTCATACAAATCATCTAGAGTCACCGTTTGGCTTTGTGTTGACCAGATATTGTCAACAGTCAAGTGAATATTAATCATGCGTCTGAATTGCGCATACGAGTCTAATCCTGATCTTCCAGTTTCATCCCGAAATATGAGTGGTGGGCAGAACTCAGTAGTGAAAAATTGGGTCTCCACTGCGACTTTGTAGTAAACTGTCCACCGAGGTAACAAAAATGATTTCTGTCATTGACACAGCATCGTTTTTCAGCCATGATCAAGGTATACATTAAGAAAACACAGCTCTCAATCGACTTTCAGTATCAGGTGGCTAGCATGACCAAGACGACATTTTTCCACGAATACAAGGAGACAATAGACCAACCACGGGCCAGCATTCGATGCATGGAACGCACTACTGAGCCAAAATGGAAAAGTAAAATAAAATTACATTTTGTATATTCGGAATCAGCTCACCTGGTACTACTAGAAACATCCTCTCTCATTTATGTTATAACAATAATGTTGTTAGTATAATAGCAACTGCCAACCGTTACCTGTGAAACCTAATTCCCATTAGCCTCAAAATCTTCCTGACGAGTTTCTGGCTATTAGGCTCTTAAGTAACACTGTGACAAGCCATGGTACCATTTCTTGCCTTCTTTTATACTTACTCCAGTCTCTTTAATACCGATTTTGAGTGACTCCACAATACCACCATAGCTTAAGCTCTTCATTATTACCAATTTTTTTAATTGCTCCACCCATTCCACCGTCCCCTTTACTATCAACGGGTACCGCAAATTCCACTGCGAGTGAGTTGTTGCGGATAGCTCTACAATCAGTATGAGTTCAAATGAAAATGATTATTCCGGTTCAAATCGGAATCAGAATGCTTTACCGATTAATGTTACTCATTATACGTTCACGATTAAATGAAATGCATTAACTTCGTACTTTCTTATATCTTAATGAACTCGACCAATTTTTGCTTACTAAAACTCGATGTGGCACAAATGTGCCAAAGTGAATGTTTTCAATTGACGGATATATATATATATATATATATATATATATATATATATATATATCGGTCAGAAGTGTTCGATGGGTAGGTATGGATGAAGGTTGCATTATTTACTACTCAAGAACACTACTTGTTTCCGAGTACAGCCTTCAGCTTATCTACCCCTCTCTTAATTCTGTCTGGCTAATCTGGTCGTTAGGTTGCAACCGATCTATTGTAGGTTGCATACACCGCCCAGCTGGTGACAGCCAGTTTGACGAGGTCTAATTAGTAAATAGTTTAGACACATTTCTGGAGCAACTGTGCAAAATAATATCATTTGTGGGGACTCCTACTTGTTTGAGTTGCGTTGGTCTGGTTTAGTACTAACAGGGAATCACGCAGTCTTTATAAGATTTCTTAAGTCTGAACGATAGACTCAGCATATAATTTCACCTACAAAGTGTAGAAGTGTCTTAAACTTACTTTTACTTTAGGCCTTATTTCCATTTTCACTGTGGTGCCTCTTGGCCTACCAGGATGAGACCACAAATTAGTGTCCTGCAAAATGGACATCGACTCCACAATGTCCTATTCAAAATGCATTCTTTCCTCTATCAAATGTTATAATCAACTCACTTTCCATTATACTCCGGTCTCTAAATTGGGAAATTTTCCTTCTTTACCATGCCGTCCAGGACCCATCTGTTCCGTTTTATCATATCATACAATATTTCATGCAATTATTGAATCATAGAAAAAGAAAGCTTGTGCTAGACCTTCGGCTAGCTCGACTATTGCTGAAAGCGATAGAAAACAAATGTGCACTCAAGCTCGAACTTATGAAAAACGCGTGATTTCAGAGTGCACTTTCGTCTGCAAAAGGCTTATAGTTGAAACGAACGCCAGGAGCGCCACGCATTTTAGGCAACAACAGGAACACACTCTGCACACCAAGGACGGGGAGGGGGGGGGGGATGGGTCCATAGACCGAAGGGCGGGGTAGTGGGGGGAGTGTCAGTATCTGCAAAAGGGAAGGAAGGGCACAAAACAGACCTACGCTCACATAATTACCACCAACACCAACGTTTTGTTGACGAGGGGACGCGAAAAAAAGTGGAGGGCGGCATTGTAGTCTTCTATCTCACCGGGGTGGCGAACCTATGGTAGAAAGATTTTAGTACATATTTTGTTGAATTTTTTTTTCACCTCTGCGCTTCATATATAATATAATATTATATATATATATATATATA
>CALYDF020005005.1:0-14805 GCA_944474145.2 Dicrocoelium dendriticum | reverse complement strand
TTGGAAGCAATTTTCAAAATAGCCCGCAACGCCTCAGCTGTTTAATCGTGAAACGTAAACCAAGAGTGCTGAATGGTTCTCATTATATTTTATCAGCTAACTTTTTTTTATCTTACCCAGATGTCTAGGCTACGAAGTCGAAGAAGTTTACGATGCATTAACAACTGCTCTCCTCGACTACCCGGAACTCACTTTGTGAAAAGATGCACGCGATTTTAATAGATCTGACGTCAGCTTCATTACAAGCCTTGGACTAAAGAACATAGTGCGGCCGTTAACCCCGTTAGATGCCACGTTTGACACTGTATTTGTTAATAACCTGCTAGCATCTTCTCTTTATTATCGGGTGCAGCTTGGCAGCTCCGATTAAGCCATCATGAAGTGATCTCCCGCTATCTATAGCAAGATGAATCACAAAGATCTCACTCGTTGCAAAGATCGTAAGTTCAGGGGAAGACAAGCCCTTCCCCAGAATATTTAGCGGATGCGTAGAAACATTGCCTGCACAGACTTTAGTTTATTTTTGGTGCGGACGTATCGAAGTATTGTGAAGTTAACTAAGTACTTAAAATTCTGTTTTGAGACCTCATGTACAATTGAAATAATTTTTATCCGCGCCAATAGATTCTCGTCATAACGTCTCAAACGACTGCGTAGACTTAAGAAAGGCTTTTAAACATAAAGATATTTCATTGGTAACCTCTGTAACAATCGCTATACAAATCGAATTGCATCGCCACAACCATCTACGTTCAGACTATACATGGTAAAAATACCTAACAAGAAATACAATACGATAAAAACAGAAAGCGAGTTTACCGTGCTAACCGCTAACAAGTACCGTTTGTGTCATGTGCCACGCAGTTTGATTTGGTACAGTCACAGAGTCGCGTAACTTGTAAGACTTGATTGTATCAATCAACTGTAAGGTATGCCAAAACATTTTGAGCGTAACTCCAGAAAATTATGCGTTTCCTTCGTCTGTCTACGCCGCCAAGAATGTGAATAAAGTTTCTTTCAGAAGTCAAATGCTTAATGTCACAAAATGAAGGAGTAGAATCTATCACTATTTGAAGGAAAACATCATTATGCACGTTCGCAGACTCTGGTCATTAACCAACCTAAGGACCCTAATTGATAAAGGCTAGTCGAAGGATATCCCCACACTGTTGCATATAGCAAGGAGCAGACCAGCTAAATTCGCAACAAGTCAGTCAATGCTACTTTTAACTAACGATGAAGTTCATGGTTACCACTTCTCGTTGCATATATTGGATGTTTGGAAACGAGATGTTGGTACGGATTTCCGTTGAAATGATACAGAAAACGATGAACGCACCCTAATCTGAGAAACTGGTATGCACAACAATTACGAACATTGACTAGCGAGGTGTCGTTCATAGCGCTGCGCTCGATATCGCGAACACTTGACAGTATGGCTTAATATAAACGTACATAAGTATTGAGCGTATGCTTTTGATCACTTATGTAATGCATTCGTTCAACTGATACAACCCTATCTTTCGCAAACCGTGGAGCATTGGTAGCACTTACGAAACGCTCAATGTCGCACCACTGTTTTAGAGGAGCTGAAATGAACGTCAAGTCGATATTCGACCAACCGGCTTACTCGAAATAAAGTGACCATGTAATGGGACGAATCAACCACATAATCTCAACTGCATCAAGGAGCACCGGAACACACGCAATCTTACCCGAAGAAAACAGAGTGAATTATGTAGATGATGAGGCGAATAAGCATGATATTTAGAGGAAACGAACCCATGCAGCCTCAAAGCATTTGGGTTTATTGTAAGCCGATTGACATCAGCGACTGAAAAATGTACGGGGTGAACTAACCCGGCACATGTTTTGCATTATGAGCCACGCCAATCATAAGGTCTACAAAATAAGATGCTCAAGCAATCCAGTAGCTGTAATTGAATGTTGTTGGAATTCCTTCTTTGATGTAGGTTAAAGAACTCGCTCACTAGCTGATAAGTTTAATTCTGTATGATGTTTAACACGAGCCCACTTATGAGATATTCAAAGCAGACAAACCGCCATTTTCTTGTTCTTTGTCAAAATAAGGAATAGGAGTGACCGTACTCAAGCATGATTAAAAACGTTATGGATCGGACAACTTATTAAAGATTTGTTACATTTGGATATTTTGCCGAATCTAAAAGGACAATTTGGTCATTTGTTTGATACGCGGCCCTTTAAATAGTTCAAATGAGTGATGGATCTACTCACAAAGTACAGTTCAGGCTTCTACAGAATCACAGGTTGTCCGAGAACAGTCGGTGGTTCTTAGTATTCACACTAATCCATTCTACGCAAAACGCTGCACACAGCTATACTAAGTGCTTTGCCTTGCATCTAACCGTGCCCGTACACACTTCTTTTGAGGCCACGCAATCGGTACTCTATTTCCTCTTTCTGCGTTTGCATAGACCCCGGAGAAATATCATTGAGTAACTAAAACATGCGATTCGTGCGATACAACGGAATTTTCACCTAACTACGTGTGGAAGATATCCAAAATTTCAGTCAGTATGCTGTTTTTTGTGAGGGTCCCTTGTAGCGTAACCAAGTCAAACATTTCCTATACATTCGTAAAGGCTGACGCTTAAGATGCTTATAAGGTATGATCCGGCAAGATTTCGGAAGTGTTGTCGCTATCTTCTTGAGTTTGTTGCGACTACTCTTCTCAAAATCGTCAAAATCACTATGACACTCTTCCACAACCTGTTGGTTAGTTGGGACATGTGTACACTGTCTGGTCTTTCATATGGGTTGTTAAACGAAACGCTTGAAACGCTTCCTTAACTGAGATCATCCTGCCTGCAGTCATGTCACCAACATCCGTAAAGACCAGAGGACCATCTCAATCTTTGCCTCTGGAAATGGTTAAAATTTGGCTTTTTACCCTTGCTAAACACAGTGTTCCATTGAAGTCGTGTTCTTGATTCTTAATTCCTTACCCGCGTCATGAACAGCTGAAAACCAAGCACTGTGCAGATAATTAAAAAATCCCCAGGATTGCTTAAAATTCAACAGAAGCAAACGAATGAAACTGTACAGTCAATATAATGAGAATCTAACCTGATTTTCATCTATACCGATTTCACAATGAGGTCTAGAAATCCAACGAACCTAAAAAAACTCCTTCCAAATCATTCTCCAGAAAATACCTTTTGCTTGTTAGCTATGTCTTTTTATTCTTGATGTACAGCTTCCTCAAATCAAAATGGTTTGGATATCTACCAGGATAGTTACACCGAATTCGAACAACATGAATATCATCTAAATAGAAGCAGCAACAAAAGAATTTTATTAAAAACACTGGGAAACAGACAGGGAACATAGTATCCTTTTGGGGCGCAGAATGTTTATGTACCGTTGTACTGCTCATTGCAAATATGCGTTTACTGCGCACTAGTACGTAGACAGCAGTCAAATCGGAACCACTTGAAATACTGGTAGATCGGAAGTCATATTTACTTGTGTTAGCATTCAGGGTGTTAAACAATTTGATGCAAAGTTTTATCGTCATTCGAAGTGTGATCACCTATGTAAGAGTGATAGCAGTTTCGTGGCATGATCTGGTGAAAGACAAACACAAGAATGGATATCGTCTGTTCCTTATCTATGAACAAGGGCTATTAAGCTGGCCTTGTGCTCGTTGGTCATTCAGTGGCTTATACAGTGGTGTTTGGACAACTAGCACTGGCTACACAAACATTGTTGCGAATTTGTTGGCCATCACGCACTTGGATTTTTGCTATGTGCTTGGATCAGCAGTCTGGGCTCACGTCGACTGTTCTGTTCTTTGCCTATGTGGCGAAATCACTGCGTTTGATAGGCTGTGGTTCGCCCTTTTCAAACATATCACTTCTGATTTTATAAAGAACAACTCCGAGAATCAAACTCATTAAATGACTGACGTTCGTTGTAACATAGAAATCACAGGGGGCGGAATTGAATTAAGCCTGCGAAATTTGCCGGAACTCAACCTACGGAAATTGAATGAACTGATGGCCATGGATAACATCTGAATTATCAACAATTTAAGGAATATTTTTTGATCATCATAAAATAGTAAGTCCCGGAGATTAATGTGTATTTGTCGCCTAAATCGTGACTAGTTGCAAATTCAGAAGGATAGGCATTAATCTACGTCATAATATTGCACAAGTGTTAATGGTATACACAAAGGAAAGACCTATATGCTTGCGTCATATTAGACGCATTTTAAGGGGCGATTTTGGGAAGGAAGTGCTGCAGTTCTTCCAGCTCAACACAGATTGTTCAACACGGGGCCACAGCTTGAAACTTTTCAAACCTCGGCGGAACCATATCCGGTCCGATATCGCGTTATCCACACGGGTTATGAATGAGTGGAACAATCTTCCTGAATATGTGGTAAGTGCCCAGACAGAGGAATGTTTTAAAGGACGATTGGACAAGTACATGCTGAGCATGCCTGGATTCCGCTGTTTTTGCTGCAGCTGCAACAATCCCTCGGGGAACACAGTTTAGCATCGACAAGTCATCCAGCCAATGAACGGGAGGTGATGGAGCTGACACGTGCGTTCCCTTCTGCTCTCTACAACTCTATGAACTATGAACTCTATAAGGCAACAGAAGGCAGAGGATTGCACGGACAACTAGTGTTGTTTCACCCACCTCTTCTTCCCTAGGTTTCCCCTGACGTGACCTTGACTGTAACCTGACTACTCGTTTTCCTCCCGCGCGCTCCCCGTTCTTCTTGTGTGTGAGGACGCATGTTCCCTCTGTCTTTGTTGCTGTTGTTTCTTTCGTAATTGTTCCTTCTTTTCACCAACACTGTGGAATAAAACTCCTACTGGTTATTGGTTCTCATTTGCGTGTGAACTCACACTTCGGCCTCGACGTCTATTACATATTTGGCGACCCTGCCAGGATTGACAAGAATTACCGCTTTCCTTGTAAAATGAAAATCATGCCGAAAACTGAGGTCGAGAGCAAAGTTTCGGATGCTACCGAATCTACAGTCAGCGATTCCACAGTATTTGGACGAATGGAGTCGGCTCTCTTGGGATTGTTGAACGCAGTTATTTATCGTGGTCAAGTTCGGGTACAAGCGCCACCCCAGCCGTTCCCTCCCGAGAAGTTTTCTATTGGTTGATGATTCCGAGCAATAAGAACGACAAGCCCGGTGGTACGTTGACAGGTTTCCCGAAAATGAAAGGGCCGCTGCACTTTCTAGCCTCCTAAGCACCGATGCTTATCACATTGCAGCTTCGAAGGATATTATTTGAGATGTGGTGGACGGAACAACGTTTGCCCAATTGAAGGAAGCCCTGCAACCGTCCCTACATGAGTGGGAACACGGTCGACAGTTCCACGCTTGCATTCAACGACACGGGGATGAGTTCACCATATTTGTTGCTGCGCTGCGGAAACTTGCCATACTGGCTTACCCACATGCCGACAAGGCCAGTCGTGAGGAGAAGATCTTTCTCCAGGCCCTTCAAGGCATGACTAACATTGACATCAAGAAGGATTTCCTGGAGAAGCCACCTGCCACTTTGCAAGAAGCTGTGGATTCCGTCACTCGCCGAGAGAAAATCCTGGCTGTGATCGCTCGTGAGGAACCACGGCGAGTATCGGATTACACTGAATCGGTATCGGTTGTTCGGCCTCGTGATCAACAACGGAGAGGTCAACGCAATTTTCTGACTATCGGTCAATCCAGCGAAATAACGTTCCTCACTTTACCAAGGAATCGCTTATAGGACCCCGAATGGATTGCCCTTATTGCTGCAGATTCGGAAGATTTGCGTACAGTTGCGGACATAACCGACGGGGTGAGTCTCAATGTTCGTTTAAGGTTCCTACTGTTACGTCGCAACAAGACTGGACCTTAACGTGGTGCGAGGGTTTGCGTACCTCATTGACCCATTGAGCTATACTGGGTGATGCCTCCGGGCATCTTGAGAGCTACTCCTACCAGGTTGGTCAATGGTGAGAGGTCAGACAAACTCAGTCTCCTGGTCCTCCAGGTTGGGGGTTTGAAATGGGATGGCGTCCATTTCTGTAAAACTAAATCACTGCCACCCCGCTGCCTTGCGGACAGGCTTTTGAGCCAAAGGCTTTGGATGAGGACCCTAATCGTTCTCCTGTCTAGGTCTGGGCACCCTGGCAGTATCCCAGCCCACATACAACCATGACATTTTCTTCAAACATAAACTTCATCCTGCATCGGCCTTCGCGCAGATTATCAAGGGTCACCTTATCTGCTGCATACAGCAGGGCGGATAAGCGAAAGCATGCTACTGCTGGCGCCTCCCTTCTTTCTTTTCCACCTTTTTCTCCTACTCCCATCCCGGCCCCCATTACTAACCTTCCTTCCATAATTCCCAGCTTAATTGACAGCAACCGAAGTGCTATTGGAGTAGTACCGTCTGCAGCCACCATCCCACAGCACCTATCGAACACCCATCGGCAAAAGTTCCTTATAAGGCCACGCTGTCCTGTTTCCATGGCGACATTCAACGTCCGCACTCTAAGACAAACAGGTCAGCAGGCTGCACTCGCACGCACCTTGGACACACTGGGTGTTGATGTGTGTTGTGTGTCCGAAACTAGGATTAATGACCCTAACGGGGTTATTGAATTGACTGCACCCGGCTTATCCTCTCGTTATTGGTTGCACGCATCCGGAGACGCCGATGCGTCACTCACGGGTCAAGCTGGTGTAGGTATCATTCTCAGTTCCAAGGCTGAGTCATCGTTGGTTGATTGGATTCCGGTGAACAGCCGTTTATGTGCAGCCCGTTTGACGACATCAGCTAAGGTGAATTCGCGAAGTAAAACAAAACGCTGTTTGTTTGTGATTTCTGCTTATGCTGCCACGGACTGCAGTTCTAATGCAGTCAAGGACACTTTCTAACCCGAACTGAACACGCTGCTACGCAGTGCTACTAGTTCAGATATTATAGTACTTGCAGGGAATATGAACGCACAAGTAGGGCGTCTGAGCTCTTTAGAAGCTCAGCTGGGTGGTATGGACTTAACGCCGAACGGACTGACAACGGCGAGCGTCTGCTGCAACTGTGTGCGGAGCACCAGTTGTTTCTTACTACCACTGCTTTTAGACACAGTGGGCGCCGAAGTGCCACTTGGCGTCCACCTGTAGCTGGTCAGCGATGAACCAAAATTGACCACATAGCCATAAGTTACAGATGGCGCGGTTCCATTCTGGTTTGCCGCTTGTACTGGAGTACCTGTGTCGACTCTGATCATGCCTTGGTGCGCTGTCGTTTCTCCATAAACTTTACCGGAAGGCGCACAAAGCGTCTCCCTGGATTGTCAACGGAGAAATTGTCCCAGCCCTCTGTCAGGCAAGCCTATCAAAAAGCACTGCATAGCGAACTCTCGCTGTCTTGTCCTAATGATACTGAACTTCAGTGGAATAGGATCTTGGCCATTATGCACGACGCAGGAGCATCTGCTTGTGGAACTATCAGTCGTCATCGTACCAGTCACTGGATATCCGAGAGGTCCGTGAACCTGTTGGAAGCTAGAAGGCACCTCCCGGCTTGTTCTGAACACAATGTGACCAGACGGGCTATTAGGCGTGAACTAAAGCGGAGCCTACGTGCTGACAAGGAAGCCTGGTGGACCAGTCGGGCTCAAGAAATGGAGGAGGCAGGAGCAGTAGGCAATTACCGGAAGCTCTTCCAGCTAATACGCACTACTGGTCCGAGAAAACCAGGCGTCAGTGAGACAATCAGGGACAGCGCGGGTGCGCTGATACACAATAAGGAGCGCCGTATGGCTCGTTGGGCTGAGCACTTTGAACATCAGTTCAGCTGGCCCCCTGCTCCCGGACCTCTTCCTACTCAGGTGATGCAGGACGAGCCATGGACGGTTAGTTTAGAGCCTCCGTCGGAGGCCGAGGTCCGAAACGCGATCACAGCC
This sequence comes from Dicrocoelium dendriticum, assembly GCA_944474145.2. NCBI lineage: Eukaryota > Metazoa > Platyhelminthes > Trematoda > Plagiorchiida > Dicrocoeliidae > Dicrocoelium > Dicrocoelium dendriticum. The sequence goes on along the minus strand of CALYDF020005005.1, from coordinate 6,834 downwards.
CTCAATTGTTTTCGTGCTGCTGGCCCGGATTCCCTACCACCTGCACTATTTAAGGATGGAGGTGAGGTCCTCTGCAAAGCACTGAGCTCCCTATTCGAACGTATCTGGAACAAAGAGTGTGCCGGCTAATTGGAGCGGATTGATTATAGTAGCAATATGCAAGAAGGGCAGTCGCACAGACTGTGCGAACCACAGGGGTATTAGCCTAACGCCAGTTGTGACAAAATTACTGGCCTCGATTATCGTTCGTCGCCTCACTGCAGAACGAGAATCTCGGATTAGAGAAGAGCAGGCCGGTTTTCGCCCAGGACGTGGCTGTATAGACCATATATTTACTTTGCGGCAGGTGCTGGAGCAGCGCCACGCATACCGCAGACCGACAATAGCTGTGTTCCTCGATTTCAAGAGTGCGTTCGATTCAGTCGATCGATCGATTCTGTTCGAAATACTTGCTCGGAAAGGTGTTCCCACGAAATATGTGAACATTCTTCGTGCTCTATACTCGAATACTACAGGCCGCGTCAGGATCTATGGTGGTCTATCGGATAGCTTTTCGACCACAAGTGGCGTTCGACAGGGTTGCGCGATTTCCCCGTTTTTGTTCAATTTCGTCGTGGATTCTATCATGGAGTGTTCCTTTGCGGAATCTCACGATGTAGGTGTTGAAGTGCTGCCTGGTGAACGGTTAGTTGATCTAGATTATGCGGACAATGTCGTCTTGCTTTTCGACAATGTTGAGGTAGCACAATCAATCCTGAATAGCCTATCCAGAATGGTCCCATTATTTGGTATGCACTTCGCACCTTCAAAGTGCAAAGTGTTGCTGCAGGACCACCAGCCACTCGATGACCCCTTGACGCTTGCTAACAAGGAACTCGAGGTGGTTGATCAATTCACTTATCTTGGCAGCTGCATCAGCAATGATGGGCGCATAGAAACTGACGTGAGCTCACGCATTGCAAAGGCCAGAGCTGCCTTCTTGAACCTGCGTCATCTTTGGCGACAGAAGGGAGTTTCCCTCCGTCTGAAAGGCCGTGTATACAAGGCCACAGTGAGGGCCGTTCTGCTCTATGGTAGTGAAACTTGGCCCCTTCGGTCTGAAGATCTGAGGCGCCTTCAAGTCTTTGATCATCGTTGTTTGCGAAGCATTGCTGGTGTCGGATGGCACCAGCGTGTCCGCAACGATGATGTGCGTAGGCGAGTACTAGGTGGTGATGATCATGCTAGCTCCCTAGAACAACAGATAGCACTGAATAAGTTCCGTTGGCTCGGACACGTGCTACGTATGCCTGGTCACCGCTTACCTAGGAGGGCCTTGTTCAGTCTACCAGGTGTCGGATTGCGCAAGGCTCTATGTGGACAGAAGTTGACTTGGCAGCGGGAAATGAAGTCACTGACGACCAAACTAGGTGCCGTTGGTCCGTCTCGCCTTCCGGGTTGGAGTCCACGTGACTCACCTTGTGCTTGGCTCGAGACTTTACAGGACATGACTCGCAACCGACACCAGTGGCGCGTCTGCTGCCGTCTCCTAATCGGATTGTCTGTTTAAAGTGTGTTTGGTGCTGAGTTATCTGCGGGGTAATGGCTGATTATGACGCGTGGCAGTGAAAGCCGCAAGGAAGCTGTCTTGCCGATGCCGCCTTATCTTTGCACGATAGCCAGCTGTTTGTGGCGGAATGTTGTCTACACAAGGTGTTGGCGCCTTGACCCTGAATGTTTGCTTAGGGCATTAAGGTTTTCAGGTAAGTCCCCCTTCTCTCCCTTTTCTTATTCTTTATTTCATAAGTCCTCATGGTTGTATGGCAGCGAAGCATCAGTTCAAATGGCTAATGTACTGCTGTTGATGATGATGATGATGATATGCTTGCGTGACGGCTGTGAGTCCAAGATAGATTGCAGTACGTTGGCGACAATGCGTGCGTCGAGCATTGAGCAGGTGAACGGCAACGTACACATTCGTTGTCTGGTCTAGCCAGTTGTGTTGTTGTGTGCGGCTTGCTGCATTATAGGTATAGTAGTGGATGCGTGATAAATTGCATTCTCACTCCTCTGTGATTGTCACTTGCTTTGGTACGCCAGCGTGCATTGGGAAGAGGTCAAATTCTGTTTTGAGGTCGGTGTGAATCACGTGGTGTAAATCACGTGGTGTATAATTGCCCTTAAAGTGTAGGTTAAATGAAAGTATAGTACCAAACATGAACATTTTGAATGGTAAGCGGACCTAATAAAGTGTTTTTCGACATCGCGACCATTCTTGTTACAATGATTGAACCCGATGGTAAATTTCAGTGTTTGACACTTCAATTGGTCGGTAAGGATAAGTCTCAGCGAAAGGGTTATGCTGCTATTGGATCTGCTTGCCTAAGTAATAAACTTCAAGTTCTCAAACTGTCATACGGCCTGCACCCCACACTACGTTTAAGCTTTCAGTTACGAGGTATGACAAGTTGGGACAATTCAAAATGGCAACATTGCAGTACCGTAATCGGCCGTGTGCGCATATACGTAGACAGCGACCTGAGGATTTCATGAAGCGTTAGTACACTTCTTACGAACAGATTCCGTTCTGTTCAACTTACTTCCTTTATTCTCCATGGAAGCTTATACACCATGCGGATAAGCATACTGTGTTATATATTGGTTCACCTGTGTGGCTTAATGTGGTCTTTGTTCTCTCTGGAACGAATTTACCTGGGCAACACGTATTTAACTGGCCAATTCAACCCTCAGAATAAGGAAACGCAGCTGTCAGTTAGTGCGTAAGGTTTCACTACCTACCCCACCCACAATGTAATCGACCTCACCATATAGTTGGTAACTGTGTGAGATTGCTATCGGCCGGCCCACAGAAGACTAACGTCGGCTGCCGTATCTACCACCAATCCGACACCCCTTGGCAACTCGGCATTCACCGAGGTAAACTAAAATGCATTAGCTGTCACACTGAACAATGTGTAAAGTGGATCTTTAGGACATTGCGGATGAGATGTACACATGTGTGTACGCCTCCGACATATAATGTTAATTAACACCCGAGTCTTCCTGTATATGAGTTGTGACAGCGACTGTTTCTGGTTTGCAGGATTACTTTCCACAGGGTAGCAGGCTAGGAAATTGTGTAGTTACAGACAAAGCAAATTCTAAACGCAGAAGAGCATGAGAAAGGAGAAGTGCATAAATTCCTCCGAGACGCGTTAGAGCATCCGCAAATATATCCAGGTTATAGAAGTGTTAATATATGCCGAATGAAAAATTTATTGTGTCTGTCCATTTTGACTACCTTACTCAACTATGCACATGAAGGAACCCGAAACAGTTGCCACTGTTTTGTTTAATATTGCATACAACAGTTTACGCTTGTGTAGCAGTACGATATCAGCACGATAAATAAACCGGCGAACTTGAATTGACAAACAAGTACGGTGTGCGCATCTAATGGCGAACTCGAAACACAGAGGCTACCATTAAATGACCTCAAAATAGCAGGTGAATGTCAACTAGAGAGAAGCTAATCTACAGTATCAGTGTTATCTCGGTGAACAGTGTAGAGTGGAATATTTGACAAGGTCGAATTTTATTTGCTTCATTACAGTTAGATTAAAATTAGAGACTTGTTTTAAACTGGACATTGTTATCCTGGGAAGACTAACATGGAGAATATGCTCATTCGTTTCTTTTTCTAACTTCCAAGCAAACACTTTTGCGTACCAGAATAGGGTTGTAGGCAATTATTGCCCATGGAACGTGCCGAGGTCAAAATATCCTGCGGAGTCATGAGCGAAATCATGCGCGTGCTTGAATTGCGTAGTCAAATATTCCGACTGAATTAGGATTAAGATGAACAGCAGCCTGTGCACTTGTTTGAGGTGCCCAGACTCACTTTTGTCTCCCAGAATTTGAGCTCTGTACCGCTACGCTTTATGGTTTCTGAGATCTCAAGAGAGTCCATTCCAGGGAACTATACTGGCCTGCATAAAACAAAATATTAAACATTAAGCCTTCCACAATCTTTTTGGTCTGATGTACAACTATCACCGTCAAGTGTCTATACAAAACACCACTGGTAATCCACCTACAGTTTATACTTATTGCTTCTTCCAGACGTGTGTCATGAAGATCTGCATACATGTTTAATTCAAGGAAATCGAGTCGATCGCTATACATCAAAAGTAATAACATACCCAGGTTGCTTGTGCTTTGTTACTTGTCGCGTTCTGGAGCTTAATGGACCGGTAATCATGGCGATGGCCGCCGACCACTCTGTGCCGAGTGCCACTGCTAGTTCAGACTATAACTACCTAATTGGTCAAAATAAAGGCGAAACGCGTCATGGAGTGCAGCGATGAAAAAAGCAACACTGAAACCCCATGCTTGCTAGTACTTTAGTTAGAGAGCGAAAATGGACCCCTTGAAGAGTAAAACGATTTATTCGTTTCGCACCAAATTTGTATTCACGGTTTCACTCATTACGCCCCTTAGTCGCTTCAGCTAGATTCTCCTAATGGCAGAGATAGATGGTTAGACTTTGCTGTTTGCTAACTGAGGCTTACTAATTTTAAACAACTCACTCTGTCTCTATGAAGCAACCAAGTTATTAATCTGTCACACTGTTTTACCACATGCACATCACTCACGCTTGATAGCACTGCATAAGTGTATCCTTATAGCAATGATGAGAATGGATTGAAAAGCTTTCTCACTACCGCAACAAAATCGGCCAGTTGTTACCTTGTTAAAGGGTATTTGGAGGCAAATCGAAGCCTTTGGTAAGATCAAAAAAATTATTACAAAATTTCAAACGTTTGATAACTGCAATGTTAAATATAACAATGACGAATCTCCTTGAACTGTTTTTGCCCATCTTTGGACGTCGCTTTGTTAAGTTCCTTTGTTACATAGAGTTCAGAATGGACGCTTACTCGAGCATCCTTAAGATCCGAAATCCTCAGGTATGACAACTGTGTTGGGTAACTTACAATTCTTAAAGTGTATAAGGCAATTGGAAAAATGTCATTGTTGAGATCCCACAGAAATTGCAAAAGTGGATGACCTTTTAAGATAAATGCAGTGGGACTCAAAAGCTTACGAAAGTGATATTTCGGCCAACAACGATATAGGGGTATTTATCCGAAAAGGTAAGTTCTAGTCCAAACTTGAGCTTGTGCGCCTTAGCAGAACCAACACTGGTCACGAGACATGACCTCATTGCCCGGTCCAGCGTAATCACTCTATCGCACTTGCTGGTAAGTGCAACCTACCTTACCAGCAGCATCTAGTGAGAAAGTCTTCTACAGGTCACAATCTAATCTAGGACTGTACTTATGGCCTTCAAACACGAGAGCATGAGGCATACTATTTAACCTAACAAACTGTCGAAGTCAATGTGCCAAGAAAGAAACCAACACTCCAGGGTCACAATAGGCCCTAACGCTCTCCTGTGCCGTCAGCACATGGACACACGTGCCTCTATCTCCTATACCAGATATTCTCAAACTTTATTCAACTGTGCTCCCCTTTTAAACCATTCCATTTCTCATGGGCCTAAACCCTGGATCACCACAATTTCAACAATCCGCAACGCCAAACAGACGTAAACCTGTGATCTCCAACCTTCGTATTGGTATCTTTTGTTATGATGGCGGAAATTTTATTGTTGCTATCAGTATGCTTTCCATATAAAATTCATTTTTTAACTTTCGTAGCCACAAGATGATATTCATTGTGTAGCAACATCAAGCAAATGTCTGTACTTACACAAAAGTAAACACAAATATTTAATATTATATCTGATTATTGTTGGCATCTAAATATAAGGCGTCATGAGTTAGATGTGGTAACTTCGAAACGGTATGTTTGTCGAGATAATAATGCAAGCCCTGAGCACGATGTCCGTGAGCAACTTTGCCTATGTCCGGCTCCAGAGTTGACAACGAGATTAGTAGGTCTCCTAGTGTTGTGATGTCCAACTTATTTCTACTTTTTGTCAGAGAAACCAATCCACTGATTTCACATTCAAGCAAGTACATAAATGGAAAATCAAAGAAATATAATTCAGCTATTTCCCAGTCTGTGATAACGGTCGGGGGCATCAGTCCTTATCCAAAAATCTCTTTGATGTTGCGTGTATTTGAATCTTGCTAGTGTGTCACAATGAAGGTCTACGAGACGTTCCTGGATTTTAACCCCAACATTGCAAGACTGTACATCAAATGGATGTAAAATCCAAAGCGGGATTTTCATGCGAAATAGGTTATGAAACCTGCCCTTCATTTCTTTTCGGTTGTTGCAAATGATTGGCATAATCAATCGTCTTCATCCTTCAGCTCCTTTGGGAATGTAGCGAGAACTGTTAACTGTGAAAATTTCCGGTGTCCGATGGTTTGAGCATACACTTCTAGTTTTACAAGAAAAGCGATAATGACTTCGTAGCTCGAGACGAGATTACTCAAGCTGCGTTGAAGAGATTCATTTAATAAGTTGAGTTTTTTCAGAAACATCATCCAGATAAAACACGTCTGGCTTAGCTGTTAGCAGCTTTCTTTCATTGCCAGCTAGAAGGGAATGTGATAATAGTGCGTAAATGCAAAAAACTGTAAAAACTGTTCCCCTGGAGATCCATCTAACTTCCGTTTGCAACAGTAGAACCTGAAATTTTTCATTGGTCTCCTCACACAACTGTTGGAAAAGACAATCTTGAAGTGGGTGCCAGTTGATATTGCTAACTACTGCCATAACAGTTGACAGTGAATCGTTTAAGCGCCCTCTCAAGTTCTTAGTCATTAGGTGCTCTTGATGAATTACGGTGAGTGGTATGAAGAGAAGGGAGAACATTTT
>CALYDF020005004.1:0-14971 GCA_944474145.2 Dicrocoelium dendriticum | reverse complement strand
AAGTAAGGCGATATCATCAGCATAATCTAAGTCGGTCGCGCGCTCACCCGGTAGAAGCTCTAGGCCAAAATGTTGGAAACCTTCTAGGGCATTCGACAGAACGTCTTCGATTGCGAAGTTGAAGAGGAATGGGGACATAGGGCAGCCCTGTCGCACACCGCTATTGACAGCGAATTGCGAGGAAAGCTTGCCATAGACCCTCACTCTGCCGGATGTATGAAGGTAAAGTGCTCGTAAGATGGCGGTATATTTCTCTGGCACCCCCTTCTTTAGCAAGCAACGCCATAAAGCAGGTCGATCAACGGAGTCAAAAGCGGCACGTATGTCTAGGAATGCAACGATAGTGGGCCTGTGATAAATGTGGCGATGTTCGAGGAGCTGGCGGAGCGTGAAGATTTGGATCCCGCATCAGCGGCCAGGACGGAAACCCTCTTGTTCTTCACTGTAGGATGATTCACGTACTGGGGATATCTACGAAGCAGAATGGATGTCAATAGCTTAGAGGCAACCGAAATAAGACTAATCCCGCAATGATTTGCACATGAAGTACGAGCGCCTTTCTTGAAAATTGAGACAATAACTGATTCGCCTCAAGAGGAAGGCACTTTCTCTTCATGGCAAATTTTTGCGAACAGCGCGGTTAGCTGGTTAATGATCGCCACACCGCCGTACTTGAATAGCTCTGGAGGAAGTCCGTCTAAGCCGGCAGCCTTGAAGCGCTTCAAGCGTCGAATCTCGATTCAGACTTCTGCTTCGCTGGTTGGATTCAATGGGACGAGCCAGGGTGGACAACAAGGTGTACTGCGTGTACTGATGGATGGTGGAGGCCAGTTGAACTGCGATTGAAAGTGCTCGGCCCAGCGGTTCATACGCTTCTGTTGGTTGTTGATCGGAGACTCATCCACCTCACAAGTGACCTCACTGACACCAGGCTTCCTGAGGCCAATGGACCGAATGAGTTGGAAAAGCCTGCGAGTGTTGCCAGAGAGGGCAGCGGTCTCCATCTCTAAAGCACGCTCAGACCACCATGTCTCGCGATCCTTGTGTAGGCTTTGCTTGAGCAGCCGGTTGGCAGAACGGCGCCGCTCGTTGCAATCTGATTCCGCGGGGATATCTTTGCGGCGTTCAAACAGTTCCAGAGAACGAGCAGAGATCCAAGCCTTCAAGGGGCGTTGAGTTAGACCGCAGCATAACTGTGCGGAAATGGTCACCGCTTTCTGTATACAAGTCCAGTGTTGTTCCACTTCTTGCGGTGGATTGCAACTGACTGCATATTCCAGTGAAGACTGATAGCTCTCCTGGACAGAGGAATCAGTTAATCTGTTTACATCAATCTTACGGTGCTTCGTGTTTCAGGATCCTCCAAAACACATACAGATTTTCGCGCAGACCAGAGCATGATCTGAATCAACGAAAGTGGACCAAAAGGACCTGCATTCCAGTACGCTGCCGCGCCATCTGAAGCTAATTGCAATGTGGTCAATTTGAGACCACGGTTATGTTGGCGAAGGGGAACGCCACGTTGCGGAACGCTTCTTCCTACGCCTGAAGCTAGTGCTCGAAAGAAACAGACGGTTGTCCTCGCACAATGTGAGAAGTCTCTCTCCGTTATCCGAGCGGTTCTAATCGAGCGCGTGATGACCACCAAGGTGGCGTTCGTATGGTAACAGGCGGCCAACCCGTGCATTAAAATCCCCAGCAAGCATAACGACATCCGACGTTTTAGCATTAGTCAAGAGCTGTTGTAGATCTCGATAGGATTCGTCCTTGACCGAGTCGCCACTACAGTCAGTTGGAGTGTACACGGAGATCACAAACAAGTTGCGTCTCTCTTCGCGGTGCCTGTCGATTCTACATGTGCCCCAAAGCCGAACTAGACATAGTCGGCTGTTAATCGGGAACCATTCCAGTATTGCCGCCTCGGCCTTGCCACTCATTGCTATACCTACACCAGCCAAACCCGCTGAGGCTGCTTCTAGATCTCCAAAAAGACCCAGGTGGTCAGTGGGGGATATCAATGTAAGCACAGTGCTGGGATCTTGCAATCGGGTTTCTGAAGGGCAGCAGACATCAACGTCTAGAAAATCTAGGATGCGCGCTAGACCGGCTTGCTGTCCAATCTGCATGAGTGTCCGAACGTTGAAGCACGACAGACGGAACGAGGATCAGGGACGAAGGAGAGCCACAGGTTGAACTCCTTGATCTGCGAAGCAACCGGAATCGCAGCCAGATTGTTGAACAGATGAATCGGGTAACCGGAAGTGAGGATTGTTAGCAAACAAACAATTGGCGTGTAATGAAGTAGCGTGAAAGTGAGTAGCAGGAACAGTAGCTGATGAGCGCGTTGTAATACAGTCCATGGTTTTGTGAGAGGGCGTGATACTACCCGGTTGCCCAAGCCGAAGTAGGGAGTTGACTTAGGGGACTCCACCCCGAGCCTTTGGCTAAATAACCTACCCGCAAGGCAGCGGGGCGAATTTAGGTAATCGCTTACTTTCGGTATTCTAGCGGGCGAGATCGCTCCAGACTTGTCCCGCTAAGTTGCCTAGTCTTGGCGGTCACCCGTTGCAGCTGTTCAAACTGCGTTCTGACCAAGTTAGCACGGAAACTCGCTTGTCGCGCCGGATTATTGGACATCGGAACTCGCGTCCAAAGCACTTCTTTAGGGATTGTACGGTTGCAAGCTTCGAGCATGTTAAATGCTCTTAAGTGGCTATACCAAACCTTCCTCTCCTATACTTGTGTCTCCAGCTTTCTTTCCACTTCCCCTCATGACTTGCTATTTATTTAGTTGACATTCCACTTTCTTAGCTTTCCATTCACTCTTCCTTACTTCACGTAACCGGTCCGACAGTGATTAAAGGGGCAGGATTTGTGGGCAGTAACTGTTTGGCCAGGGTGTAGTACGGTTTTTGTTTCAGGTTTCTCAAAACCTCAAATCGACCCATTAACTTCTGGTCCAGTGATACGCAGTAGCAACATTCACTGGATTATCCGGCTCCAATTGAACTTGAACCAAACTTATACGATAGCTCAGCCGCTGTTCCAGCCCCATCTAAGCTTTTGCTCATTACTGCGATTACGAAAAGAAGCCTATCCATTAACGTCATACGATGCAAGCAGAATAAAAAACGCTCAATGTACCGTAATTATTCCGTATTTGAAAACTCGTTTGTCGCGCCGAGTTATTGGACGCTATAACTCGCTTACGGTGCACGTGGTTATGCAATCTATGTTTGGAGGTTTTGCTCATCATTTAGATGCCCTTTGGTGACAATACCAAATCTTCGCCTAACCTGCTTGTGTCTTCAGCTTTCTCTTGTTTTTTCTTCCAGTTACTCTCATGTCCCACTATTATCATTATTAAGCCGAACTTACCTCTTTTGTCTTCTAAAAGTCAACTTAAACTCTACTTAAGCTCTACTTCGAGTAACCGTTTCGACATGGTCTGCTGGGCAAGATAAATGGGTTGTAACTGGTTTGTAGAATATGGAACAGGCTACATGACTCAAATTTCCCCCATACCCATGAGCTCCTGATCGACGATCAGCAAAGCAGTGTAGGGTACTGTTCTTTTCGGACGGAACAGTTTGACTACCGGCTCGCACTTGAAGTGTGGCCTTAGTGTGGATGCAGAGACTAAGTCCTTCCATAAAAACATCGGCGAATTGATGGGTGAGGTGTTTTGTCAGGTCCGAGGGAGCAGTGGGACACTGCACTAGGTTACAGCTAGAATGAGTTGGCAAGTCCATGAGACCAAGTGGTTCAAGCCAGTCATATCCGAGAAGGTCGAGATTGGAATCGGAGACTTAACAGACTGTTTCCATGTTGTTTCCGCTTAAGGACTTTGAACAGTGCCAATGTATAGTTAACTACACTGAGCCACCACAAGCGTTGGTGGCTTTTCTGCTATATGGTTGAGCTGTAGGTCTACTAAGAGAGCGTCATAGCCTCCTCGAGATGAGAGTGATGTCAGTTGCTGTGTCAAGCTGCAAACGGACTGGCTGTCCATTGATGTAAACCAACACATAATTCCGGTTGTGGGCAGCATTGAGTTGGAAGGTTGCGAACAGAAGGGACGATCTGCTAGGTGTTTTGGAAATTGGAACTCATCATTATTCATCATCATACATGTTAGTCAGAGGTGAAAAACATCTCAGCTATTGTGCCACAATATATTAGCAAAGAGAATATACAACAGGCACGTCAGCTGGGTCACCGGTAACGGATAGACATCATTCCAGAGAGCTAACAGACGGTTATTGTGCCGCAAAAAGAAGTATTCTATTATACATCTGAATTGAGATCGTAGTTGGAGGGGGTGGCTAAGCGGGAGGGGGGGAACAGAGAAACTCACAACACAAACGCCACTGAGGTCGGCTCCTAGTCATAACAACAAGTGTGGCCAACCAAACGTGTTCATCGTCCTTCGGTTCCCAACCAGGGAGCCGAGAGGCTCCAATCGAGGCCAACTTCGGAGTAAGGGCTTTCATTTCTCTTTATCAACTCATAGCTTGATCATCTCTCTTCTTCCATCCGCACCCGCGGCAAACAACGCACCTCGTGCGAGTCGGTAGGTTGACATGCGCAACACGTGGCCCAGCCCTCAGAGCCTAGTGCCTGATACAGCGGTGCCTAGCGGTTCACTTCTGTGTCATAAACGAGATGTCGAAAACGCCCATTATTCACGCGGTGTTCCCACCAGATATGAGCCAAACTGCGAAGGCACCGGTTGTCGAACGTAACTAGCTTTTTTACATTTGCCGATTTAATGAATCACATTTCACAACCATAGAGTAGGGTCTAACGTATGGGTACGCCCCACATTCTACCATTCAGGTAGAGAGTGATGTCGCGCCGGCGCCATAGCATAGGTGGCGAAGGTTAGCAAATGCGCTCCAAGCTTTTGGTATGCAGTTTTTACCTCGTATTCAATTCCGACGACGCTGATACAGCTGCCGGGATAGTTGATTCTTTGAACGACTTCTAACGGATCCCCTCCAACGGTCAGCGCAGTAGACAGTCCCTACCAAACTTGGAGGAAAGCTTTGCACTTCGAGAAAGCAAAGCATAAGAGGATTGTCCTGTTCTCCGAGCCGGGCATTTCGGTTGCAGACGTTTCGTTGCCAAACTAGGCAACATCTTCAGTGCGGCTATTCAGTCCTGATTCGCGGTCTCGCAAACCAATGTCAGATCCGAGTGACTATTGATTGTTGCCTGCTTCGAATGTCAGCCTTCGATCTGTTCACGTGAGTTGGTCGAGTGGGCACCTCTTCTCCTTGTCGATCTGGTGCCTAATGCTGGCTTAACCTGCAGAGCTTCATAGACACCCTCCAGCTCCAGGTGTTTGTTGATTGAGTTCCGGCCAGAATGCCAGGCCTCGAGGAACTCACGCGCTCTGCGGTTTCTTGCTCTTCCAACTATTTCAACGTTCTCCAGATCGAACTGATGGTTCTCGGCATCCATGTGTACTGACATTAAGGATTTCTCATCATGGCGGCGGATGGCCAGACTATGTTCGTGCAGTCTTGTGCCAAGTTTTCTTCCAGTCTGGCCTACATAGTACTTGTCACAGTTCTTGCAGGAAATTTTGTAAACTACACCCGATGTTTCTTTCTTAGTGAGTTTGTCCTTCACATTAAAAAGTTTACTTCGTATGGTTTCCGTTGCTTCGTGTGCAACAGTTATCCCGTGTGGCATTAGAAGCCTCGCTGCCATTTCAGAAATTCCATGGATGTAAGGTAGGATAATCGTTCTTCTTTTATTTGCACATGTGGATGCGGGTTGTGACTGGCTCTTCGACATCAGACAGCGTAGACTAAAGCTTCTAGGGTACGAATTTCGCTGAAACGTGTTAAATAGGTGGTCTTCCTCCACCTACCTTAGTTGCGGCGTGCTACAATGTGTCTGGGCCCGTTTGGAAAGCGTCCTCACACAACTTCGCTTGTATATGGTCGGATGGTTACTGTGATAGCTTAAGATCTGATCGGTGTGGGTCGCTTTCCGATAAACTGTTGTTTCCAGTGACCCAGAAGTATGTCTTCTCATGAGCACGTACAAGGATGGCAACTGATCATTGTTCTCTTCCTCTTTGGTGAAATGGATGCCGGAAAATATATTGTTGATTAGTTGATGTGTTTCTTATAGTCTGGAGCGCTTGAGGATGACAAAAGTAACGTACCCAAAGTTTGGGCTCCACTATTGGCAATGCCTTCTGTTCCAAGCTTTGCATCACCGCTTCCGCTACCAGTCCAGAGATTGACGATCCCATTGGTGTACGCGTTATCTGTTTGTACATTTGACCATTGAAAGTGAAATGTGTGGTGAGACAGAAGTCAAGCAACCGAAATGCCCGGCTCGAAGAACAGGACAATCCTCTCGTCCACACCCCGAGCGCGGTGCGCTAAAACCCGCTCGTCGATGTGAGACATTTGCTAACCGGCAATCCTCCACTCACGAGCAACTCTACTTCCTGCACGAATGTTTGCGAAGACATGTCCTACCACCAAGTATGCACTATCGTCCACCCATCAACAATCCGTTGGCCTGGAAGATCACCGAACAACATGGACGACGAATGCTACGTCTGTTGATCACGGATGCACACAACCGATGGCAAAAGTATCAACGAGTAATCGATCAACAAAAGGCCATTTGCTTGTCCAACCTCGGGGAACAGTTAACCATAGAGCTTGAGAAAGCGATTGCCATTACTACCTATAAGACCAAATTCCAAACAAAGCAGAAACTAAAAAAAGTTGGACAGAATCTCGCAACAAAAACCAGCAAACGAAGAGGACGCATGGATTAAGAATCTATCCAAACGAACCCTATCAGATACAGAAAGAGCAGTTATTGTGCGGGGTTTGCAAGTCAATTACAAAGATTCCAATCCCACTGATTTCCTTGCCGCACTTGAATCAACGCTGACCACATCAAATATCACAACTGAAGTCCAACATGCAATTAGACACAGCATCATCCCCGCTCTGAGTCATAAAGTGGAAACCAACATATTTAGTGTAAGCGAACGTAAGGCACTGACAAACCTCAGAAAAGACAAAACTATTGTTATCTTACCAGCCGACAAGGGACGTCTTACTGTAATAATGGACAAATCTGACTACATGAAGAAAGCACAAGAACTGCTCGGAGATGTGAACACCTACCAGCCGATAAGTGAGGACCCTACAAAACGTATGGAAAGCAAGATCAACAAAACTCTTCAAAGACTGGAACAAATGGGACAGATCACGAAGTTAGAACACAGCAAGATGAAACCTGAGGATTCAGTGCTGCCACGGTTCTACGGCCTACCTAAAGTACACAAAAATGGGGTACCGCTTCGCCCTATCGTGTCATTACCCGGGGCGCCAAATTACAAGCTGTCTAAGGAACTTTGGAAACGGTTGAAACACCTAATCGCAGGCTCAGAGCACTCAATCCAGTCAGCAGAACAATTCCTTGAAAAACTTAAGGGAATAACAATAGAAAGAGACGAGCTAATGGTCTCCTTTGACGTTACAGCTTTGTTCACATCAATTGACACGACGCTGGCGAGGCAAACAATGAGGACTCTGCTTGAACAACAAGAATCGGTAGATACCAGCAACCGAATTGAAATCACATAAATGATGAAGTTGCTTGACTTCTGTCTCACCACACATTTCACTTTCAATGGTCAAATGTACAAACAGATAACGCGTACACCAATGGGATCGTCAATCTCTGGACTGGTAGCGGAAGCGGTGATGCAAAGCTTGGAACAGAAGGCGTTGCCAATAGTGGAGCCCAAACTTTGGGTACGTTACGTAGACGATACTTTTGTCATCCTCAAGCGCTCCAAACATTCGCATTAAGAAACTGGCTGCGCAAAGAAAGCGGCCGGTGCTATCCGTAACACAGAGGATCACAGAGGCTTGGCCCAGGAACCTATTGATTGAGAAACAGCGTAATCGTCAACGCACTTCGGATCCACACGTCCCATGGACCAACTTCTCAGTTTCACCAAACCACGTGTAAAAACCAGGCCGAATCACCGCTACCGAGAAGCCAGCTTCGTCGGTCCACAGACTATCGAGGGCTGTCGATCGATACCAGCCCGTGTGGCTCGGCCTTTCTGAAGGGGGAGTGATCGTTGTGACCGGCCGAAGGCTATATACTTTACTTCTTTTTCACTGACTGGTTGGAATACGCTCTCTTCTCATTGCTTGCGTTAAACGCTGGGATGAACGACCCTTAAAGATTGTTACAGGTTTTAATTTCCTTCTTTAGTATCGATATACACCCTACTTTTAACTATTTTTTATACAACGCTGCGTGACCGAAAATACACTCAAATGGGACTACCAACTGTCTATATGTACCGATAGTGATACTATGTATTAAATTAACCAATTGACATTTCGGCACCACGATGCACAAACACTGCTGTCAAAATCCGGCGACAAATGTAACGAGCTAATGAACGTAAGCGAATGGCATACTTCTTTGCCTGTATTGCAGCAGACTTCAGCCAACATACATAACGATGCTTTTCAAATTATATTCTTATGTAATCGCGCTTGCGACCTCTGGCGTACAGACTAGGTATCCGTGTAGTGTATATGCGATCCATGAGGGAAACAGCTGGCTTGAGTGAATCACAGACCCTGCTGATCTTAAATAAGGCGAATAATCACATTTCATTAACAAACATCAAGACCACAAATGAGTGCTGGGTTAAGAATTCTTTTCGTGTAAACGTTCGGGTCGCTTGTCAGACGGCTGTCCGACAATCGTGCCGATAGGGCTCACTACAGTGCTTTATGTGCCTTAAGTTTGGCGTTGACCGATCCAGCAACACGTCATTCTCAATGTTATGGTTAGAACAATCCTAACTAACCCAACCACCATGAGTATCGATCAACCGCTATCGATCACTGTATTGAACACTCCGTCATAGCCAGAGCAGCGTTTGCATTTGGCATCGTGGGCTGACACAGTACGGTTGGCATGTCGGCCGGTGGCCGAGTGGTCTGCACGTTTGCTTTGCAACCACAAGGTCACCGGTTCGAATCCGCGTAGGGGTGGGCGTCCTCGCAGTATACTCAGCCCGCGCTCGACTGGTGGTGGTCGCGCGGCAGCGAAGCGCCGTTACGGCGTAAAAGCTGACACATCTTGCATTTGGCATCATGTGTTGACGCAGTACGGTTGTCCGACTTCAGACCTGTAGCTCAACTTGGTCAAATACATAGATTCTGGTAATATGCCCATTCTTTTAACACCGGGTTGCAACAATTTGGCGACAGAGGTGGGATCAAGCAAGACGGTGTTTTTACAATGACTTAGAATGTATTTTTTCAGAAGAACGTGAGCAATTTGGAGCCGCTCGGTTACACATCTGGATTTTACCAGACACTTATCTGTCCAGCCATGTAGAGATTCGGTGCTTAATCATGAACGAGACAGTTACTCGACAATTCGATTTTCAGCCGGCAGTCCTCACGCAATTACGAATGATCGGGACAGTCACTCGACATTTGCCTCTCCAGTTGGCAGGTGCCAGAATACCGAAGAATCTTCAGTTGACGGGTCAATCAACAATGGCTTACAGAAAACGTTCCGAGCTCTAAATAAGGGACAGTAACAGTCCCAGTTCCCTTGCAGCTGCAACAGTCCGTGTATCAGAAGACCCTCAGGATTGTCAAGCAACTAATACTTTTACTTTGCGGGGGAGGTGTTATGCTTGGAACAGTCCTAACTAACCCAACCACCATGCTCATCGATCAGCCGCTATCGATCACTGTATTAAACACTCCGTCATAGCCAGAGCAGCGTTCGCATTTGGCATCATGGGCTGACGCAGTACGGTTGTCCAACTTCAGGCCTGTAGCCCAACTTGGTCAAATACATAGATTCTGGAAATGTGCCCATTCTTTTAACACCGGGTTGCAACAATCAGCATTTTGGTTTGATTAACAACGGCATTAAATTTGCCGCAGTTTGAACCTATCTCACTAGCAACGAGCTGGTGCAATTTTTGCGTAGACTAAGCCAAAAATCGGCACGGGTTTGCGCACATCGCTGGTCTCCCTGTAGTAGGGTCTTCAGGACACCGGACGCCTTCATCTTCTTTAGCCATTTGTGCCAAGCCCCCTACTCGATCCCACAAGACACCTCCGTTACTCCTTGATCACCTCGGCTACTTTTTCATACAGATTAGTTGTAACTATCCTGCTAGACTGTTACCTGACTGTGTTGGACAGTCGGTTTACTCCGCCATGTGGGTCAATACTGCTTTCTGCAGTCACACCAGCACAGTCTACATAACCAATCATGCGCGGCTTGAATTCAACAGCCGTTAGCATAACACCAGCTTGAATATCTCGGGAATCAAATGCGGAAAACACATCACTTTACCGTGTGCGTTCTGAATCACAGAAAAATACATTGTACGGGGACTTATCAAGAATCGTGTATGGTGATCACACCGTTTGGAGTCTGGGTCGTCATATGCACAAAAGTTCCCTTGTGATTTCAAATAATGCTAGGCGGGAGCAACCAGAGTGGCAGTACGAGCCCAACAATTCACATCTTGCGGAGCACATGGCTTCGCTTCCATAGCGCGTGGTGCAGATGACTTTAGACAGTGTACGAACTCGAGAGACCAAGGTTATAATCAATGGAGCTGTCAGCATGCACGCATATATCATTCAACGCTGATCAATGGCAAGAACATAGGACCAAGGGTGAGCAATTGTTTTGAAATGACTTATTCTCAGGTCTGTATAATCAACAACCTGATTGATGCTTGATTTGTCTCACTTACATGAAACTGATTAATTGTACCACCACTGCTAGTTTCTTTAGGTGATTGAACGGCATCAGTACACGACGTAGATACTTACTATGTCTGTAAGTGTTACAGAAAGCGATATGTACGCCGTCGCAACGAGACTAAACCTCAGCTTATCGTGACGGTTTACGTATCTCTTCAGCCCATTGAGCTATACTGCTTGGTGCCACTGGGCCTCTTGAGTGCTATTCTTAGCATATTGGCCAATGGTCACATACCAGACAAACCCAATATCCTGGTCCTCCAGGTTGGGGTTGGAAATGGCTTGAGGTACAATTTTGTAAAACCGGATCGTTGCCACTTCTCCGATGCTATACAGACAGGCTTTTGAACTAAATGTCCTGATTAGGGACCCTAATCCTTATCCTCTCTAAGTATGGACCTCCAGGCAGTATCAACCCTCGTGCAACCATGACCATTTCCTCAGACATCAGCCACGCTTCGGCATGTGTTTTCAGCCTTCAAAGTGAAAAGTATTGCTACCGGATTGAACCGATATACAACCGGTTTTAGCGAACAACGTATAACATCTAGAGGTGGTCAATCGATTCACTTACCTTGATAGTTGTGTCACTACTGGTGGTCACATCCAGGAAGAGGTTGCTTCGTGTATGAACAAGGCCAGTGTGGCTTTCTAGAGGCACAACCATCAATGAGTACGGTGGGATATCAGCCTGTCAGGGAAAAGTAAGATGTATAACGCTGTGATAAGGCCGGTGTTACTGTATGGATCAGAGATCTGGCTAGTTCGCAGTGGAGATATTGGACGATTGGGCGTGTTTAATTGCCGGTGCTTGTGGAGTATTGCTCACACCTGGTAAGAGCACCGGGTGAGTAATGCTAAGCTCCGCCGGTTCGTTTTTGGCAAAAAGCCTTCCAGTGGCTCACTCAAGTGCTTACTTAAGTTCAATGGCTTACATTGGGTAGGTCATTTCCTTCGTATGCCTCTGTCTGGCTTCCTCTGCATGTATCGTATGCTGTCACCGAACCACCTTAGGCGAAACCGCGAGGTAGTCAGTCGATGACGTGGTACAAAGGCATGAGGAAATTGACTTAGACTTGGTCAGGCTGCTGCCTGCCATGTTCGTGGTTGCTTGTCTTGGGATGGTCCATACCAGTGCTTGGGGGATCTAAAGGACATGATGCAGTGGCGCTTCTAAACTTGGTTCACTGCATCTAGCTGTTAATTTTCACTTTGTTTCTATTGGTTTTACACACTTTTTTAGTTACTTCTTTCTTTTTATCTTATTTGTCTTCAACTTTATTTTTGGATGGGACTACTTCATCGCCCTCATCAACAAGCTAGTTTTACTGTGCCAGTTAAGATGGCTCGGCTACGCCCTGCGTACATCAGCTGAGCTTTTGTCTTATCGCGCTGTCTGCTCGTGCAGGACTCCACTGGGAGAGACAACGTGGCGGTCAGTCATTCACCTGGCGACAGCATATGAAATTATTGACTTCACGTCTTGCAGCCATTGAATCCACATACTGTCTGGTTGAGGGCCTAAGGACGAAGAGTGCCGATGGCTCGAAACAATTCAGGATATGGCTGCAACCGAAAACAGTGGAAGCTGTGTACATACTTGGTTAGTTTCAGGTACCCAACACGTAAAAATTAAAAAAATGGAAAAATGTGCAAAATTGACGTGTGAACAAATAACAACAAAGGATCCTTTTTCCTTTATTGCGGAACAGAAGCTGAATTTTGTTTATAACCTTCAACTAAAGATGCTATGGCTACTCCACCTGTCATCCGCTGACTTTCATGGTTGCCTGAATCTATTTATTAGACCGTTGATTCCACTAGTACTAGCTGCTGGCGAGCAACACTTCAATTATTGCGCCGCAATACAACAGGAGTACTTCAGTGATTCAACACTTTTGGAAGAGATTAGTTCCCACTTGTGGTAGACCTCCATCTTTGAAAAGGGTTGGAAGGAGCTCTTCTGTGCGTGGGGGCTTTGTAACGGTTTAGGAAGTGAAGCTCACAGACAACTTTGCCGTCAGATGGTGTTAAAAAGCGTCTACACATTATTGAGCACTGTGGGTTCCTGTCTGGGTGCTCGTCGATACTGCTGGCCAGTTAAACCTATTCGAAGCACCCAACCCACTGCACAAGTCTACGTTGTTCACAATGCAGTGGATCCCCATTGGTTCCGCACAAAGCTTCCCTTACAATCAGCTCTATTTTGCCAGTTTATTGGATCAGAAGGTTTTGGGGACCCGAGCTGGCCTCTTCTTCCATCTCGATCACCTGCTGCGTTCACCATACCTCGCTATCCTCCTGCAGGAGCTTCTTGAGCTCAGCATTACTAGTCCTGCGCTGTGACTGATACTCATTTCTAGCGGAAATTGCTCAATTGGCTTTATGAACCTGAAGTGATCGCACTCATCCAGCAGTTGACAGGAACCGTGGTGAACCCACACCCCAGGGTCTCGGAGTTGTGCACAGTGCTGCGAATGTGTGCCCAGCACGTCTTGATATCTGGGCATGGGACGCTCGTAACGTTTTAGGCCAATGTATTCTAAGATGCACTGAGAACCTTCGAGGCAAACACAGCCACACCAAGCCGTTTCTGGCAACGTGTAGGGATGCAGGGGCCAGGAGCCATTTTCTGGAACACCAAATCCCACCGCCGGGCACGAACACAGGACAGCCAGATCGTTCCTACTCCTTCATAGAAGCCGTGGCCATTCGAGGTTGTTTATCTACCTTGTATTAGGTGCTCATTTCTGGTCATAGTAGTGAATGGTCAGTGATTCTGTTGCCGGCCACCTTGTGTTTCTATCCGGTAGAAGGTAGTGACATCAAGGAAAATGCAATATTTCTGCAATTGATCAATTACCTTCGGTTGTACATTGATTTCGAAGATTCTGGAACCTTCCATTCCTCCATGTGACTGCTATTATACGAAAGGTTGGCAGCGAAGCTACTAATTATACCAGTTGACTTTCATCTTCTAGAAACCGTAGTCTATTAAGCGACCTATACATTCGGCGAAGGTCTGGGACATTGGTACAGCGTTTTTTTTCTGTCTTCGGTTAACACCTTATTTTCGGTCAGAATCGTTGGACTTTGAATTTCTTTCGGCTGTGTTAGAAGTCTTGCGGAGAATTTGGGGTGTTTTATTCGGAATAGCGAGGAAATTTGGAAGATCCAACAGTTTCACACAGCACCATATGAGCTTTTGTGATATTTCGTTTGGAATCATGTGACTTACCCAGAATATTCACACCCTAAGACACTGTCGCTGATTGTCCTTGACTGCTTATGCATCTCGCCTGCGGACTGCCGAGACTCACAGTGACTCCGACAAGGAAGGCGTCTCCCGATTTGTAATCTTCTGACACGTCCCGTAGCGTACAATGTTCGGTTCACTTTTGGGATTCAAATCAGTTAACAAAGTCTGTGTGTGCTGTGCCTGAGGCATGCATCCGAAACACTAAGCTCGAGTTCCAGGGACGGAACTTGCATCCTCCGCGTCTCGAGTGATGTCGACTTCATGGCACGCGACATTTAATTTGTGCCTGTCAGCAGACATGGTTACCCTTCCAGAAAGAGTCCCAGTGGACAGTCGCAAATATGCTAAGCGGCTTCGAATCTTTATCGAAGCTGATCGGCGCTTATCTGAATGCAGGGTGTTCTTATACTTTTTTCACAAACGTTCTCATCAACTACTTTCCTGACACTATCAGCGATGAATTTTATGAGGAGCTGTCTTCACTAACTCAAGTGCTCACGGTTGCGGATGTTTTGATTACTGCAGGTGACACGAATGCTCAAATGGGTCGTCTATCACAACCAGTTTACCGTCTTTGATGCCCTTTTAGTGTCGTTGTTAATTGTGGTCATAATGACAACCACTTCTTTCAACTTTTATCTCGGTGGTATGGTGTTCCGGTATAAGTGTTTGCATCGAGTTACATGGCAGTCACCGAACAGTAGGTCATCCTAAACTGCACGTGACCATACCACCATCAGCTGTAGATAGCATGTTCCAATGCAAGATTGTGAGTTGTTGTGAACTACGTACCTGGATTATCATCGTGGTTTAGTGAGCACTTGCATGCGTTCACTTCCAGGCCACCTGAACCCATATCTCGCGGTTCCGTGATATTTAGATAATTCGGTCC
>CALYDF020005003.1:0-14829 GCA_944474145.2 Dicrocoelium dendriticum | reverse complement strand
CCGAATTATGAGCATTGTATTTGATATGGTTTTCACCGGAGTTTACGGTATTGACTACCAACAGCTATACCACAGCAGTTGTAACCTGATTCTGGGAGTATGTATTTGCAATTATAAGCTAAAAGTTGACATCAAAACTCTGATTTAACTTTTGGGATAATCACAGTAGATGAATAAAATATTTGAAATAACGACTTATATATGCTGTAGGACACATCTGCTCTCAGTCAATGCCGTGAGTCTAGGGGCCAATCACTTTTACTGAAAGGTTGAAAATTGCATGAGATTTGTGGATGTTGGTTGCTATATCGCGGTAAAAGAGTAAATCTTGACAAAAGTCACTGTTGCACGGAATCATTGATTCAAACCGCTTTGCTTAATATAGCACATCATCTTTGCCTATTACTCTGTACTGATTTCAGATATCTTTAGTTTGTTAAAAGAGTCACTCTTTCTTTAAATAAAATAATATTAAGATCTGTTTAACTTGATTTTATATTAAGATCTCATCTACTTCCTCTCTGTAGATCTTCAACGAGTAAGTCTGGTAATAAGATTATCAGCATCTTCTTTCTATAAGTCGCAGCTGGAATTACAACTTGAGTTAGACTATGTATGCAATCTTTTGCATATTTAGACAGTAACACAGGGAATTATTCGCACCACTAAGACGGGCGATGCTAACAAATCATGTTTATACGCAGCTTGGCATCTATCGCACTTAGCTCACCTGTCAGCAGTTTGCATCTACAAATTCAGGAAGGGCAGTACAGAACCACTGCAGCCTTTTACGTTTTGTTTCTTTAGCATGACCTGAAAAATAGTCAAGTGCTATCAATCACGGTGCAACTAAGCCGACACCTAATCACACGGTTGAACGAATTTGATTGCATGGAGACTTAATCCTGGCCTCCTTATTATGCTGCTGCGTCTAAGTGCACTGAAATGATTATTGTTATCCAAGTTGTGGTGGTATACCAAAAAGTTTCGTGGTTACTTGGAAGTTATAATGTGGCTGGCATCTTCGAAACACACAAATATCTGATGGACATATAAATCATAATAGTAACATTCTGAAATTGCAAAAATATTCGGAAATATCTTCCGAAATATTTTGGTCATAGTACGCTAATTCATGAAACAAATACGTGTGTTTGAATTATTAACGATTGATACTAGTTATCAGTAGGTTAAAAACTCCCTACAAATAGTCCACCCTAAATTTGATAAGATTTATGAAATAGCCTTCCATGAACCAACACCCTTTTTGCTGCGTTCGTAATAATGTATCGACATCGACTTCTTGACGCTGTATTGGAATGAGCTGGTTGGTCTTTCACTTTTGTGCAAGCTGTATTTGTTAGTATAAAATTTCCTACGCTAATTTTTGATCATTAATAAATATCGTTTATTATACTTACACACGTACAGAACACACACATAAATGTTTATCCTCGTTCACGTTCCATGAAGTGCAATACCGTGGTGATGCCGTCACGCTGCTAATCATTTAAGTTGTTATAAAATGATGCAGAGCGCATTACTGCACATGAAAAATTATGTTCACAGCATCTAAGGTTCTCATAGTTTCATAAAATGTTTCATTTTACTTGCGACCCTATGTAGAAATGTGCATGTGAATATCTCATGTGTCGGAAAATAAGTTCACTGCCTCTTTTCTCCGTGATGTTATAAAAATCACTTTATTTTATTGAGACTGTACGTCGAAATAAAGATAGGAATACCTATGCTGTTACAATTATCAGCACAATTTCTTTTATTTCTTATACATACTGGGGAAAAACTGGGCAATAATACACAAACTTTATTAGAAACGTTGATGAAACTACGTGGTCAATATTTTGCGATTGCAAGTTTCCTGCGAATGATGCATCAGCAGCTAAAAATAACTCCACGGAGTGTAAGCAATGTGATTAGAAAATAGTAAAATGCAGTCTTGTTTTGTGAAATTACTGCAATCACAATAACTGCAATATTTCTTCACTTCCCTTGTTATTCTTCGCGACTTGATAGCAAGCGCATTTAGTTGTTTGAGCAAACCAAGTTAATGCGGGTCTTTGCATGGCAAATATTTTCATGTCATGAGAAAATCAAGATAAACTGAGTTTGGAGTTAAAATTTATTATTTAGTACAACTTCATCAGACCCAAACATCTTCATGGCAGATATTATGAGCTGTTAGCGACAAATCTTCCTGGGATATGTGGTTTGAATACAATGATGGACAGCTTAGGGTTGGGCTATTTATGAAATACAACAATTCGACAACAGAACGAGATTTAGTGCATGGCAATCAGGTGGTCAGGTAACATTTGCCTTTGGAACCAATATTAGCAACGGTAGTGTATACATATAATTATACTTAGAATGGCTGAATAACACAACTTCGGCAATCCATAGCACGACAATTAATTGTTGTAAAGTCGTGGAATAATGAGCAATAAACAATGAATTTATACGGGTTAAGAAGCGTTGCTTTACAAGTCCCGTAGGATAATTGGTGGGGATATCAACATAACAAAATAAGGAGAGTAAAATAGTTAATAATTGTAATATGAAAATGTGGACTTATCGTTTGCTCCGCTGTAGTCCTCCGATCCTCATAGTTCCACAGCACCCAAAGTTAACAACAAATAATTCCATGGTATACTCCAGGTGTAGAATGGAGACGTAGTGTTAAGTAACAAAGTGTAAGTGGATGAGTGCATCGTCCAACCATCTTTTAAATACTGTTAGTGTCGGTGCAGAGACGACCGATTCTGGGAGAGCATTCTAAGGGTGACAGACACGAATGGAAAAGAAATTTCTGCGGCACTCTAGACGACTGTATTGTTCTGCGAGATGTAATGAGTAGCCCCTCAGATTTGTATTGCTGCTGAGTTGCATTAAAGGGCGGCACACATTAGGTGGGTCTCGCAGGAACAATAATGCCATAATAGGTCACCTAGTTACCTTCGACAGCTTCCACTGAAAACCCCAATCGTTGCAGCCTCTCCTAGTAGGAAAGATTGCGCATTCCAGTTGCGTTCTTAGATGCCCGGCGTTGTGGCTGCTCCAGTGCATTAAGGTTGTGTTTCAGCCATGGATGACATGCTTGAATTGAGTATTTGATATGGGGCAAACTACACACGGAGCATTTGTGGAAATATCGAGCTGTTTATTTGTCCAAACACCCGTCGCAACAGCCCGAATTGTTGGTTTCCAGTCTTCGAGAAATTTGGACTGCTTGGAGCAACCAGTGTCATCTTGAACCAGGACACCCAAGTCACGTTCAAGAGTTGATTGTTGTAATATATTCGTTCCGAGCCGGTATGAGTACTTGCCCTGATGTCGGACGGAAAGCACCTTGCATTAAGTTTTGGATCGACCATTGACACACGCATCTAGGTCCCTCTGAAGCACGTGTTGGTAGGCGTTCGCCTGGATCCTGCGCCAGATCTTCATATCGTCGGCAAACGTTAGGACATGGTCATTACAAAACACCAAAAACAAACGTGGACCTAGAAGTAAGCCTTGCGGCATACCATACTAAACTTGTATATGGTCCGACAAAGAGCTCCAAACTCCGACCACTAATTGCCGTTGATGTAGAAAGTTGACGATCCAGCTTAAATGAGGGCCGCCGATTTCGTAATGCTGGAGCTTGGATAGTAGTATCCGATGGACTGGACGATCGAAGGCCTTGAAAAAATCCAGGTAAGTCACATCAACACCTCAAGCGTCAGCTGCCTCGGTTCAACTATGCGTGCAATTAGGAAATTCGTTGTACATGGCCTCTGTCGACGGAAACCGTGCTGTTCATGAGTGCTGATGCTGCAGTTTTACAGATAGCACACCAGTGCTTCGGCAACGATGGATTCCATGACCTTGAAGATTATAGGTAGAAGGGATACATGGCGGTAGTTGAAGGGATCAGTTCTGCTTCCATCTTTGTGAATCGTGGTTATTATTCCAAGCTTCCACATCGCAGGAACTTGATTCTGGTCTAAGCAGCGCTAGAAAAACTGAGCTAAAGCTATTGCCAGTTGGCTTGCTACTGCTTCCAGTGCATCTGAACGAATGGTGTCGACACCCGACGAGCTGTGTTTGCGTAGAGTCGTCAGTTTTGCGATACAGCCTCCGCGGTAAAAGTGATGTGGGTTAGTCCTGGCAAGGAGAAGACAAAGCATGTTAGGTCGCCTAGTGGCAAGACCCTTTTGAACGTGGGGGCATATTGTATCTGCAGCGCCTTTGCTGCTTCCACAGCCGTCTTTTGTTGGGCCATCAGCTGTCCTGAGTGGAGGAAATCCTCGCCTCACCTTTCGCAGGCTATTAACGTGCTTGTACAGCAGCTTTTGGTTACCGCTGATTGTTTTCGCGATGTACTTCTGATATGAGTCTTTATCTTCTATTAACAGTTGAGTGCAGTAGTTTCGTTGGGCTACGTAGTTGACCCAAGTGTCTTGTGCTGGAGCTTCTCTGTACACTCGCCATTCTGCGTTGCGTACTGTCATCCATTTTCGAGTTATGCTCCTAACGTAAGAAACTGATTTACACTTACAGCAAACTTTTACTTCTGAAGTCTCTGCAATGAGCTAATTGAATTTTTTGACGAACTCGTGCCAGACGACTTCTGGGGGTTCTTCTTAGAGGAATGACCAAGATGTGGCGCTGACGAGCTGGGCCAATCGATGGTAGCTTGTGTTGGTTCGCACAGTATCATCGTTTTCATTCAGATATTCTGCATAGCAGACGATGTTGAAACTGAGCACTGTGTGATCACTAAGACCCAACAGACAGTCTAAACCAACATATCAATCATATGCTTCTAGTTAATTTGCTAAAGAGCAACACAGATGGCCTGTTAGCTTTTCTGAACTGAGTGGGCAAAGTGTTGTGAATGTAAAGAGGCACAGTAGTTACCAAATCTTGTAGATCGGCTTTGAATTTTTCTCCGATCGTGGCGGGAGGTTCTAAACGATATACGTTGAAATCACCCATGATAAGTATGTGATTGTATTTTCTCTGTAAACTGCATCTTAAATCAGTCGCTAGATGGTAGTCGGTTTCGGGTGTTGATTTAGTGGCGCGGTACACCAAGACAATAAGACCCGCGTCCCTGTCTTTTAACTGCAACCGGCACCAAAGAGAGTCGGGGAACTGTGAGTTTGAATCCTCCACGGCTTCGCACTGTAAGTCGTTTTGGTAATACGGGATTACCCCTCCTTCTTTTGTGAGCCTGTCGATCCGGATCAGCGACATGCCCGGTGGCGAAACTTCAGCGTCCGTCATTCCCGTGTGCAACCACGTATCGGAGATACCAATGATATCATATGACCCGGAAGCTTGGCGATCTTTCAGTTCGGCCAGTTTGTTAGAAAGACCCTGGACATTCGTATACATCAGGCCAATTTCTCAGTCTCTAGGAGCCCACCGAATGTTTAATGGTTTACGAGTGGGAGTATACCGACCGATGGGAGTTCGGCAGTTACTCGCTTTTTTGATTGGATAATGATACCTCGTTTGCAAATTGATTTGGCCAAGGTGCGTCCCAACCATCGTTTTGAACTACGTCGGAGTCAATTAAAGCAGCAGTCAAGTTACGCTTCTGTACCTTCGTCGGTTTGCTTGCTGCTTCAGTTGCTTTGTTAGTGGAGCTGCGCAAAGTGTTTTCAACCATCAATTGAATTTCGGAAGGAAGATGTTTCCGTTTTCTCCGCCATTGATCCAAAAGTACCATTGCTTGTTGCGCTGACTGAACCACAAGTTTTAGGATTCTAGGGCCGCATCCTCTATAATTTGGTGAGAGTGGCATCCTGGTGAGCAATAGTGCCACAATATTATCCAAAGAACGTTTTTCACGAATGAACCGCCACTGATCTAAATCGTGCTTTCCGGTCTCTTGAACATCATTAGAAGGATGTTCTGGCATGCCATGTATCAAGATTTCGTTTAGGCGGTCTTGCTTGCTGTGCCCCTCTTCGGTGTTTTTTTTGATTGTAGCGCGTTCCAAGTGACATCAGGATAGATACGTATCGTACAGGATCCATGCATTCGAAGGCCTAGTCATGTGCAGGAAAAGCTATTAGTAGGTAGTAAATTTAATCCTTACTTTTGCAATCAAAGGGAATTACTATCTTTATACCCTAAATTGTTCGATAATATAGCCACACTGTGATAAACACATTTAAAACCGGTGGCTTTTTATCTCAGCAAAAAAGCCAGCGTGGATTACGTAGCATTTGTATTTTAGATCAATGACTATTGCCTTAACAAATATTCCTTGTCACAAAGCAATCGTAATCGCATGGACACATCTGTTGATCAGAGTCGGTCAACGCAATTATATTGATCCAACTATGTTAGCGCTATAACCTTGAGACAACAGTCGCTTTCTTGTATTTTCCTTTGCTTGCAAACTAAGTGTTCCATACTTCATCATTAAGCTTAAACAATAACATGGAAACCATAATTTGTAAATATACTCAAAATGTTGTCAATCAGCCAGTTAGTTAAAGTAATCGGTCAGGTCCACGTTCTATTCTCCGAACTTTCAACGGTCAGCTCTGATCCATCTAGGAAATGTCTACTACCTTTGATTTCCAAGTAAATATATAGGCCGGATGATAAATCATCGTCAACAAACTTTTGCTTACAAAATCTTTTTTACGAATTAAATGCACTTTCGTTTCGCTTGGTTGCTTTAAGCACACATAGTATAGTACTGTAATTAAATAAATAATTTATTGTAGGTGTTAAATAATGAAGTCCTTGAAAGCTGGGCAAATTTTTTAATATGTAATGAAGGCATATAGAAACTGGCTAAGTAAAATTTGCTACGAATTGGTTACAATTTGTCTCGCCAATTAATTGAGCAACTTGATGTGATTCCCGATAAACAAACAGCAGGTAACTCAGCATAAAATAAAGTTCAGCATTACAACTTAATTACATAACAAATAATAATAATGTTGGACACAGGAAATCTAATTTGTACATAGATGTTTTACAATGGCTAAAGGATTCCACTGCGGTAGAATTCATGCTAGAAAATTTGGCGTACCAAAGCTGAGTGAGCTATCGTTGGTATTTGGTTATAAAGCACAAAGTAAAATTATAGTATCTTCAGTTCTTTTATAAAAGATAACAGAAGCACAGTTGTATTATCCTGTGATCATTTTTTATGCGTGAATTTACAAATCTACATAAATAGTGTCCACAAAAAGAAACGCATTTAAAGCGCCATTAATAATTTCGTATTTTAAGTGTTTCGTCAAAGCATGTGCTTCAAAACATCATTAAAACAATCGTGATCTCTGTTTTAGATAGAATGATATTGTCTGAAATTGATTAAAACATTATACACCTATCAAACACGTTTATCAATGGAACAATTTTTTAATGATAGGTATAAAAGTAAATGCTTGACATGTTCCGTAAGATGGTTTAGGTGAAAATTTAAAAAAACAATCACAAAACACGCTGTCAGTAAACTATCTTTTGAGATACATTACCCTCCAAATGGTTTGGGATTGGACATGTGCTAGCACTCCTGCTTGGAGTTTTGTATGGTCATCATACCGTTCATTGTTTATTGTGCATTAATGCCGTCATTTGATGGTTATAGGCTATACCACGTATTATAAGTGCATAGGGGCATCGTCAAAGCCTTTTTCGAAAAATGATGATTTGGGTGCATTTATTACATGCGCCGAAAGAGCATGCCAGTGCTGTGACACTCGAAGGGAGGAAATGTTGCGGAGACCTTGCAGTCGGCTGTACTGCGTGGCTGAATTATACTGACTGGATTTAAAAAGTGCGTGACAAGGCTGATTTGGATTTCCCAGAATCTGATCCACAATTATGATATCCCCATAGACCACCATAACATACTGTGTAACTTTCGATAGTTTTCTGTGGGAGTGGATGCGAAAGGCAGGACAAACATTTTGCCGTTCTTCCTCGTCCTGCGTTGTGCAATATCGAGCGCGATGAAGTGGTGCCTCTGCCAGGGCAGCTATGCTTGGATAGCGCATTCTGCGTGCGGCCTCACACACCAGCCAAACGGGTTCGGCAAGGAGGCGTCAAACTTCCCGAATGCTATCCGGTGAAGGTGGAAGTGCTGCTTTGCTATCTCTGATGATGTTTCATCAAAATGTGTGCGCCTGGGGAGAAAATACTTTGTTTATTTTCAAGTAATCCATTAGCTCCTATACTAAAATGGACTCCATGATCTTAGAGATCACCGGAAGAAATGTTATCGATCAATACTTTGCTGGTTCGGTACGGCCACCACTTTTGTAGATTAGAGCCATGATCCCG
This sequence comes from Dicrocoelium dendriticum, assembly GCA_944474145.2. Classification (NCBI taxonomy): domain Eukaryota; kingdom Metazoa; phylum Platyhelminthes; class Trematoda; order Plagiorchiida; family Dicrocoeliidae; genus Dicrocoelium; species Dicrocoelium dendriticum. Next base: position 6,507 of record CALYDF020005003.1, on the reverse strand, counting down.
TGAATCCACATCGTTTGGATTTGCATTTGTTATTTCGTCACTTAAGGAATGTTGCTAAGGCTTAATCTGAACTTATGGTAGCAACCTACAACGCCATCGGGAGATGCCGTCCGCACCCGCAGGGCTGTATTCGCGCAAATATATCAGAGGTCTCAGCACAGCTGCGGTTGTAAAAGGTAAAATGTTAAGGCCTGTTGGTGGCATGAACAGTGTAACTATGTTGGAGGATGATTGCACACCTCAAAGTTTTGCCAACTGTTTGTCCAAGAATTTTGACCGCCCTTTTTGCAGTTTGTGCAAATTTGCATGCTGTATGCCGGGCAGGAATGCAGTGCTTAACGCGGCGAAATTTAACACAAGGACTTTATACGTCTTTATTTTATTTTGCTGGACGAGCTGACATAGTGATTCCTCTGTGTTTATAGAAGTCCCGTGTCCTCCCTTGGAGAGGTTATATGGGTGAGGCTGGTCAAGTTCCACAATGTCATGCTATTACCAGTCCCGATTCTTAGGTACAACTGAATGTTTTCCGGTCGGTTTAACTTGGTTTCAGATGTGTTTGCCAAGAGCTTGTTAAAGCTGTTGACAAATTCTGCGCAGGACACATCAAGGGAACATTCGCCATGTAAAGACCAGCTTGTTGTACTAATGAATTCGGACAGGTTATCATATTTGGTTACGTCTAAAGACTCCTCGGTAGTTTTTATAAGGTACACTACGTAGCATAATCATCAACATTATACATGTTAGCTAGAGGTAAGAAACATCATAACCTCTGTCCTAAATACACAAAAGATAGAAACGTGTAACAGATGCATGCCAGCTGAGCCACCAGTAACTGATAAGCATCGTTCCGAAAATTTACCAGTCGGGGACAACATTGCAAAAAAATATAAATATGCAAGAATATTTTGGCTAAGAATTGAGATCGTGGTTGGACGGGGAGACTATGAGGGATAAGTCTAGCGCTACAAAACATTTGGAAGTTTAGGCCACGCTAACTCCAAAGGAATTTTCAAAAATACCAAGTCCGGACCTGAGATATCGGTGCTATTTGTACAAATTAATCGTGACAAAATAGATATTGTTTTAACGATTTCCAAGCTCCAAAATATGCCAACAGTTCGCGCTCAGATCCACTTGCGACCCGTGAGTTCAGGCGTGCGAAACAAACAATGGAATCAAGCAGAGAGACACATGGCTTGTGGTAAGAATCAAAATGAGCCAATGAAGTGAGCCAGTGAATGAGCTAATGAAGACGCGCTGCAGTAAGGTGTGGTCTACTTACCTGTACAAAGTGTGCGAGTGACACAAATCGATCAATTCAATGAGAACAGTCAAGGTCAATATGGGTACTTGTGCATACGATTGTGAACGATATAAGAAGTGGATGAAGTGGCAATCGGACACTAAGTCACAAAGTAAGAGAGTCATGGCACCTAGAGTTAGAAGAAAATTGGACAAGCGGGCAGGCACAGAATGATCCTTACTAGGCGATGAGGCTGACCAACACAGAGGTAGACATTTGACAAAGGTGAGACTTTAGTGGTCCAAGATTTGTTACAAAATGGGGTGGGAAAAGAAGCATACATCACGAGTGCCATTGAGGTCGGCTTCTATCCAACCGTGTTCATTGCCTTTCAGACTCTAACCAAATAGCCGAGACGCTCCAACCGAGGCCAGCTCCGAAGTGAGGCTTAAGTCCTCTCGTCCTGGTCATCGTTTGCCCACCTCTCCTCTTCTTCCATGCACAGCCATAGCGCGCAAACGACGCACGTCGCGGGAGCCGGTGGGCTAGCATGCGTAACACGTGGCCCAGCCATCTGAGCCTGATGCGTGAAATAACGAAGATGAGCGGTTCATTTCCTTTACCTGTGCCTTAGAAAGGTGTTTAAAATGCTCGTTGCTCATTAGACGTACCCACTGGATGTGAGCCGAACGGCGAAAAATTCGGTGGTCAAACGTGACTGACCTCGATATGTCGGGTGATCTAAGGGCCAGGTTTCACAACCGTACAGTAGGGTCGAAAGTACCGCGGTATTGTACATTCTACACTTCAGGGCGAGAACGATGTCGCGCAAGCCAAATGTGGAGACGTTCAGCAACAGCCGCTCGAGATTCTGCTATACGGTTCATGAGCACAACTTCAAGCTCACAGGCGCTGATATATCTTCCAAGGTAACTGCATTTTTGAAAGAATTCTACCTGACCCCACCAAGGGTCAATGAAAGAGGCGGTTCAGGCCACTATCAAGGTTAAAGTTTGCACTTCGAAGTTGCGAAGCGAAGCCAGAAGTGACCGACAGCCAGTGCTTATTCTTGTTTCAAAACACTAGATCTTTTGAAGAGCACCGACAGCTTGGCGTAAGTCTTCACTCTGCTTGAGCTACGCGCATATAATGCTAGGATAATATTTACATATCTCTCAGCCACACCTTTTCTGAGCAGACAGTCTCATGGGCAAACTTATTCACTGAATCCACTGCAGCTTAGATATAAAAGAACACAAAGACGGTGGGCCGACAATATATCTGACGGTGCTACAACATCTGACACAAACCGATGGTGTAGTCGATGCAGTCACAACCATGACGAAACGCGTCTTGCTCTTCACGAATCTGGCTTTCACGAGTGCCAGTCGGCCTGTGATGCATGAGAGAGGTAAACAGGTTGGAGGCGATGGAGATCAGACTGATTCCTCTATGGTTGCCGCATTCCGCTCGTGAGCCTTTCTCAAAAATTGGGTGTGACGGTTTCCTTCTTCCACAGTTTCAATAGTAACTTGTGTAAATAATCCACAAAATGAGCTACCCCGCATTTAAGGAGGGCTGGATGGAGATCATCTGCTCTTGCGGCTTTATTTACCTTTAACACTCCGATCTCACGTTCGACTTCTGAACGAGAGGACGGATCGAAAGGGCCAGCCCAAGGAGCAGGGCGATCAGGGGCCGGTGAGAAATCTGACAATTTCGAGCGATTAAATTGCCTTTCAAAGTAATCAGTCCAAGGCTCACAACGTTTTGACAGGTTGTGGATAGGCTGTCCACTCTCGTCACGTGTAGTTTTATTGACACCAGGTTTCCTTGCTGCCAGTTTTCAGCATTTGAATTAATAGCATTCGAGGGTTACCAAGGCCAGCGGCCATTTTCGTATCTGGTGTACAATGAGAGCACCAAGATTCGCGGTCTCTCTTCAGGTTAGCACGGATTTTTGTCCGAATATTTCTGCAAGTCTCAACGTGTTTGTTTGCAGGCGGAATGTGCTGGCGAGCATCACTAAGATAAGAGACTGGATGTCCATGCTGTCAAGTAGGTTTACCACGTGTGGAGTTGGCTTCTGCTAGTAAAATCTGGTGAACATGAGACCAGTGAGCTTCAGTTTTACCTGCTGAGCGATTACGCAACTCACATGTCGGCGTAATTTGATAGGCTTACAAAACAGTAGGCGTCGTCAGTTGAGTGGTGTCCATGCACAAACAGTGTCATCCTGGGCGTCTGCCGAAACGCATCCGCAGGTCAGCGAAAGCAACTGCATGGTCGTCGTCCACACATGTGTCCCAAATTCAGCTACAGTTTTGGAGGCAGCGTCTCCAGCGGTAAGTGTTCGCAATGGGATTCATTTGCCTCCATAGCTGTTTCGAGGCTGGTGGGCGTCAAGTCACCCTCATTCAGGTACTGTGTCGGAACTTAGTGCTCACAGGAAATAAGCAGGCGTCTTCACACGAATGTAGTAACCACTCACGGTTAGATTTTGGGAGCCCACACCGGGTTGATTGTTCATATGCAGTTCAGCAGTGGATAATTTTCCATTTTGAGCGTTCAGATCCCCAGACAGCACTACAGTATCAGTGCGTTTTCTGGAGCGAAGGAGCTCATTCCGCTAACAATAGAAGTCGTCTTTTACCGAATCATCGCTACAGTTTTTGGGTGCATGGGAAACTATAACAGATAGACATCTGTTAGTTCCGCTGAACTTCGAAAATTTAAACGAGCCAGTCAATTGTACCGCACACATCCGGCTACTGATTCGGGTCAAATCAACCGGAGCAGTTTCAGCCCAGGTACTTCGGACAATACCAGCACCGGCTTGGCCAGTGCTAGAAGTTACATCCTCACCGGATAGGTGTAACGCAAAAGTGCTGCTAGTGTCACTTGAAGTGGGTTACAAAGTGAGCACAGAGCTCGAGACTTGTAGGCGGGTCCCCGTCAGGCATCACATATCGATTGGGAGGATCATTACTGTTCGAGCAAGTGCTGTCTTTGACAGATCAGTAGCAATGTGCATATATTATAACATTCAAATCTGAAGGAGGATCTAGGGCTCCAAATAGAAGCCGAGGAACTGTGTTTGATCACCTGCAAGAATATGGGCTCGTCCAGAGGGCAGAAATGACGCTCAGCGTTCGCATGTGAGTTGAACCTAGAAGGTAAACGCCCATCGAAGCAAGGTTGGGTAGGGCCAAGAATTAAGTATTAAACAAACGGAATACACATGAAGCTGGAACGGGAGGAAAAGGGTAAAAATGCGTTGGACGGGGAATAAGAAGTTTGGAAGCTTGGGAATTAGCATCTAAACTCCCATCCACCCTGCTCGCTGCAGCAGATAAGGCACCGTTGATTATCCTCTGCGGTGGACAGAGCATTAGAAACTTGTACCGGGTCAGGTTTGTGGTAACGTCTGGCCAGGATACTGTCAAGTTGCCCAGGCCTAGACAGGAGCACGATTAGGTTTCTCAACCAAAGCCTTTGGTTTATAAGTCGGACCACAAAGAAGCGGGTTCGCCTTTCGTCTACAAGGAGTCGGTTTTAAGGAATAAGGAGACAAGCTCATTTCAACCCCAACCTGGAGGGACAGGAGGCTACGTTTGTCTGGCCTCTAATCATTGGCAAATTCGGTATGAGTGAATGTGAAGTTGCAAAAGGGCACCAACCAGCATTGGTCAATGGATCTCTGAGACACGTAAACCATCGTACCACGGTAAGGTCCAACCACATTAAGATGGACTCTGTGTAGCATATGTATTGGAAGACAAGTGCCGCATGATAGCAGCGGTCCAAAGTAGTGCACGTTGTTTATACATCCTTCATTAGTTACTGGTTCATAAAACGAGGTCCAAGATGGCCCCATTTTTTCCTGTCATGAAAGTTGTTGGTGAAATTACATGGTTGTACAGCAGCGAATTGTCGATTGGCTCCAGCAGCTCCCCTACAAATTGTTCATCCAGATTAGTCGGAGAGGTAAGGCTGTACAGCTTGAAATGCCCGACCAAGATAAGGTGACTGTAAGATCGTTCCAGTACGTTTTTCATAGCAGAAAATAGGGCCTGGTCCATTTCTAAACTGGACATTGATGGGTGGTATACATTGGTCATTAAGCATATATCACCCTACCTTAGGTAAAGAAAACACCTGCGTCGTCCACGGTATGAATCCCAGGGTCATTTACGTGGTCGATTGGAAGGTCGGATTGGTAGCAATTTTATCACCATCACTCTTTATGGGTTGGTCTACGCGCAAGAGTGACCCAGCACGCAGTGCGATCTGGGCAGCTGTAATCATGTTGTTGAGCTATGTGTCGGTTACCATGTTGAGATTCCAACACGTTGTGGTTTGACGAGAGCGAAACTTCGCCAGTTCGCTGAGAAAGCCTTGCGCATTTGTATAGAAACAACTGCGAACAACCGATGACAGAAGCATATTTGAACACACGAACAATTCCGGTGAATTTACACCAACCCATCTGGGGTCAGCCAACAACCGTTTTATGGATGTATTTCATCTCTACCCTCCAGAACCGTTCCGTTCTGTTGCATAGATCGCCGGCTGCCTAATCGTCCCGAGGCGGATTGCAACGGAGTGTCTGTTCCTTCCTAATCGGAAGGCTGGGAAGTTGCACTGCGCATCTGTTCGAAAATGCAAATAGTTGGACTGGAGACAACTTCTCCCTGGTTTTGTGTTCCTCGGCAAATATTTGCGTGACCTCGACTGCCTTCAGACGTAAATGTGATAGCAAGTTGGTGATATCTTTGCCAAATTCCGAGCACACTTTCAAACATTTGTTTGAAGTAAAGCACCACTTTCAGCACCCTTGGACCACTTCCTTTATAGGTGGGTGATACGCGTAGCTTTGAGGTTGTGTTCACATTCAGCTAGTGGATAAACAGGGCCTTGCGGTTGTACTGCTACTCTTTAAATGTAAGGGATTGGGACTGCGAGTCGTCGGTAGACAGGATTTTAAAAACAACGCAGACAGATATCTCCCTTTTGTCGGTTTACCTGCAGTTTTTTCTGAGTTTTGTCTTATTTGCCGTGGCCGACTCCTAGGGAAGTCAGGGAATATACATACACCACATGACGAATCACGAAGACGGTGACTGGTCAAGGGGGTGGTCACCGCTTCGCCACCCTAAAGAAATATCACCTGAATTAGCCGTGACTTGCCATTGTGAACTGAGTTTAGGTAACGGATGATGCGAAAAAACCAGACTGCTTGGCCTGGATTCCCATGA